>JAJIBD010028575.1:0-56988 GCA_021461705.1 Cryptotis parvus
TATGATCAGGACTGGTAGGGGAACTTTACAAGAAGAAAACAAACAACCCCATCAAAAAATGGGGAGAAGAATGAACAGAAATCTAGCAAGGGAAGAAATTTGAATGGCCAAAAAACATATGAAAAAATGCTCATCATCACTAATCATCAGAGAGATGCAAATCAAAACAACAATGAGATACCACTTTTACACCACAGAGACTGGCACACATTCAAGAACAAGAACAACAAAGTGCTGGCGTGGGTGGGGGGAAAAGGGGACACTCATCCATTGTTGGTGGGAATGCCCGCTGGTACAGCCTTTCTGGAAAACAATATGGACTTTCCTCCAAAGACTAGAAATTGAACTCCCATTTGACCCAGCGATACCACTCCTGGGAATCTACTCTGGAAGCCAAAAATACGCAGCGGAAACACCATCCCTACTTTTATGTTCATAGCAGCTTATTCACAATAGCCAGAATCTCGAAGCAACCAGAGTGCCCGAAAATCGATGACTGGATAAAGAAGCTTTGGTACATCTACACAATGGAATACTATGCAGCTGTTAGGAAAAATGGAAGTTATAATTTGCCTACAAATGGATGGACATGGAGAAGATTATGTTGAGCGAAATTAGCCAGAAGGGAGAGAGACAGATACAGAATGACTGCATTTATCTGCATCATAAATATATAGGTACATATTATGATACCAATATCCAAGGTCAAGTGAAACATATATCAGGAGGTCCTGTCAAGGGTGGAAATTATCACAAATGTGTGGGATTCAGAGGCTAGGTAAGACAGAAATGGAACAGTGTGCTGACAATTGTTGAGGGTACTAATGCCAACCTAGAACTGAGCATTAAATAGAGGCAAAAAGATACACATGACAACCCTTTTAATGTATGTTCTGTAATCCATAGTCTGGAGGGGAAGGAAAAGAGAGAAGAGAGAGAAATGGAAAGAAATCAAGAACCTGCCATGGAGCAGGGCTGGGGGAGGGGAGGAAACCGGGGAGGCGTTAGTGGTGGGGAGATGGGCACTGGTGGCGGGATGGGTGCTGCAACACTGTTTGACCAAAACCAAATATGAACTTTTTTAATTGTATATCTTTGTAATTTTAAAAATAAAAAAAAAAAAAAAAAAAATAAAATAAAAAAAAAAAAAAAAAAATAAAAAAAAAAAAAAAAAATTTAAAAAAATTTAAAAAAAAGAAAGACAATGCCTCCCAGAAAGAGAGGTCAAGGGAAAGGGAGATTTTCCAAGAAGACCAATCCCAAAATCTCCCTTTGGCAATGACCCTAACAACTGACTTTAACCTAGGTTAAGTTAGGGGTAGCTTGGGAAGAATTCTATAAAAAGCCGCCCTCTGACCAAAGGACTGCGTGCATATGTTGCCTGAGCCCATGAGCTGCTCTTTAACCCACATTGCCGAGCACATGTGGCACCAAGCATGTATCGCCCACATCTTCCTCTTGAGATGTGTACTTTTCTCTCTCTCTCTCTCACTTTCCCTCCTCCTTCCCCAATCCTAAAACCTCCATAATAAAATATTTTTTTACTTCACTGCTAATCTACTCCTGAAAATTCTTTTTCTGTGAGGGAAGACAAGAACCCTGAGAAAGCCTCGGATAAGGCCTAGACTGACTTGTCTTTTTATCAGTCCTTAGCCTGCCCAGCAGGTCCCAGATAGCATAGGCAGCTGGGGGCAAAGTGACTCATCTCTCTTCCTTCCGCCTCACACAAGCCACATGAGGCCCACCTACATCAGAAGGATCCTTTCTCTAAAAAGACAAGGAAGACCTCCAACAGCTTCCCGTCACTCAAGTCCCCTCCAGTTTTTTTTTTCTTGTCTTATTTTTCCCTTTTAGGGTCACACCCAGCGATGCTCAAGGTTACTCCCTGGCTCTGCACACAGGAACTACTCCTGGTTCATGCTCAGGGACCATATAGGATGCAGAGGATCAAACTCAGGTCCATGGAAGCAGCTACCAAGGCAATGCCCTACTGGCAGTGTGATAGCTCCAGCCCTCGAATTTCCTCAGGTTTCTATCTCCTCTAAAGAAATCATGAAAAGCAGTAAATACACTTTACTACTAGGTCTGACCTTACCAATTAAGGAACCAAAGAACTACTTCTAGGACAGACTGTAGTGGGGGTGGGGGGGGGCATTGAATAAGGTTGTTGGATCTTTCCAGTTTTACTGACATTCAAATATTTGGTCCAAACCTCTCAAACACTTTAATGAAACTTGTCATTTGTTCAAAGTCTTTTAAATTACTAATCCTGATGCATCCCAGAATGGAGATTCCACTGAGTTCTACAGGGACCTAAACCTTTAAGGACCTTCAGCAGGAAGCGGCAGGTGATTTCTTCTCCCCATTCCTTTGTGATAGTTGGAGTCCAGTGTTGAAAGTGGGGAAATCACTTGTATCACTTGTCTTCCCGTTATTCATCGATTTGCTCGAAAGCAGGCACCAGTAACATCTCCATAGGTCCTGTCTCATGCTAGTGTAGCCCAAGGTTTCTGCTCGCTCCAGGAATGTGAAGAACCTCAGAGCATTCCTTCAGGTCATGGGAATCAGGTCTATAATTGTTACTAGTTTTTTGGCATATCAAATACGACACGGGTAGTTTGCCAGGCTCTCTCTGGCGGGGGTGGTAAACTCTCATACTATGAAGATAGGGGGAAATATCAAAACCAAAAGCCGATGGAGGGGTGAGATTACAAATATGGCCCCTAAGAAAATCAAGTATTGCTACTGAATTCACTAGGGTTGGGTGGTGCCTGACACCTGACTGACTGAGCATCAGAAGACAATCATCTCATTCAGGGATTTAATGGTCACATTTTTTGGAATACAATATAGAAATTTTCACCACTACCTCTCCTTTGTTAAAAAGCATAAAGAGGGGAGGATTCTTTCTGAACTTGGGCCCCCTGAGGGATAGCAGGTAGGGCATTTGCCTTGTACACAACCATCCTGGGCATCCTGCATGATTCCCTGAGCAATGTCAGGAGTAATTCTGAGTACAGAGCCAGGAGTAACCCCTGAGAAAATGCCAGTTATTTCACTGAAAATTTCTTGAAAATTTATAAACAACTTTGACTTTGTAGTCTAATTTATTTTCTCTTCCCTCCACTAATTTCAACTTTGGACTTAGATATTTCCCAATTTGCAAAAAAAAACATAATGCTTGAATGAGCTTTTAGAGAGCCTCAAACTTTCTGTCTCGAAGTATTTATTTCTCTTCTTTCTATCCTTTAGTTGTGCATATTATTGCTTTTTAAAAAACTAAATAGCTTGGGCCAGACAGTACAGTGAGTTAAGAACTTCCTTGCATACAACCAACTGGGAGTGATGCTGGGTATCACATGTGGTCTCCCAGCACAGCCAGGATTGATCCCTGAGACCAGGGAGTAAGGTCTAAGCAAAAGCATATACGCTCCTCCAATCCCCACCCTCCCCCAAAAAAAAAACCAAAAAAAACCTAAATGAATAAATACAAGTTTCTATTTTTAAGTACTGTTTATTTTGAGGGTTTTTTTTTGAGGGAACTTCCCTATTTATATAACAGATAGTCACTCCTAGTTATTATGTGAATTATTCCCTAGCTCCTATTTAAGCTATTAGTTCAAATATGCCAAAGACATTTAAATTTGAAAATTTCATCCCAAATCTAACTTAAGAAGCCCCATCCAAACCAATTCTACTTCAGTTTTTTCTTTACTTGAGAACTATAATAAAATTATTAGGGTATGCACCTTGAATCTATTTAAATGTGTCCTTCCCATATAAATGCATAATTTAGTTCTGTAACTGCTGTACAATATTTTTCCGTTAAATGCCTGTCTCACAATTTAATACAAGCAACAAAACTTAAAAGAAAACAATAACCAGTGACCAATTAGATCACAAACAAAGAGAGAATTTTCAGTTTAATTGCTTCTAAGGCGTTTTTCTGTATTTTTGTAATGATAAAACTAACTGCTGTCTTCATTGCCTTGAGCTTTCATTTAGAGAAAAAAATTATATACACAGAGGGACTAGAACATTTTACAAATTTTATTTAAATTTCTATCCCCCTCAAATTAAAGAAAAATCAACATTTGATTTTTTTTGACCATAGATTTTGTTTATCTTCTGAAATAATCATTTGTACTGATTTTAACCCCCATTGAATATATGTACCTGTAAGGCACACCAAATATTTTAAAAACTATATATCTTTTTTTCATCATTTGCATGAAATAAAGAAATAATAGCCTGGAATACAACATAACTAGAGACAAGGGAGTGTTCAGTGTAAAAAATCCTTGCAGTGAACTAACATCAACTCCCAAATTAAGCCAGCTAGATTCCAGAAAAGTAGAATGTTACAGATGGTGGTAACATAAGGTTTATAAAAACACAAAATGCAGTTTCCTAACAACATGCTTGTCTCCAATTTTTTTAAATAAATAAGTTTTGTATAGTTTAATGTTTCTCCACCAAAGTTTTGCTCAGCATACAAACAGCTTTTTCTCTTTGGGCCTCTCCCAAACCTAGAATTAAGTATCTGAAATGTACATATAGAATATTTAAGATATCTGTAATTGTTATGGCTTCTAGAGTATCTCTCTTGTGAAACTTTTCTAAATATTTTTATAGTTCATATTAGTCCTTTACCAGTTCTGTTTGTACTCTGCACAGCTCATTTGATGGGAGAGAGAGTGGTTATTCAATAGTTACACAGCTGGCTTTCTCTAGTTGGTAACTACCTGCATATTATACCGATTACACTTTTTTATTGCAAATACAAAATAGCCTTTAGCCACAGCTGCTGTTTCAGGATTTTTAAAGTTGTCCCCATCAAGTATTGACTTTTTTGCAACTTTTTTGCCATCAGGTACAAATTGCATTTCAATGCACATGCTGATCTCCAAGAAAGGTTTGTTTATGTAGGCTTTCTCCTGGAACATTGGATGTACAGTTGTTTTTTGTTCAAGAGCAACTGATGCTTGTAGAGCTTCTTTTTGAGACCTAAAAAGCATTAGCTTTCTCTGGGGGTCTCACAACAGTTCTGTAGTATTCCTATAAGGAGTAGCATTGCTATTACACGAACACAGAGGGAACGAAGGTGTGGAATAGAAGAGAAGTTAGCAAGACTGCAGTTGGTTGATAGTCAATTCAGGCAAAATCTCAAATATATCTTTAAGAATTTCATCTGTCTGGAAGTTTGAAATAATGCAATAAAATTCCAAGAATTAAATATGTTATAATATATAATTTAAATCAGAAACTTTATAAAAGCCCATACTTTCCTTGCACAACACTAGAAATACAACAAAAAAAAAAAAGTATGCTGCACTGAAACACTGTGGGGAAGACAGTCATCACAAGAATAAGTAGAGATGGTTCTAGGGTGTTTCAAGTTGAGACTCAAAATACTTCAATAATATTTAAATTTATGTATTTTCTGATAAGTTTGTAAAACTAGACCACCTGTCAAGAAAGGTAGAAGCTCCCATTTTTATGTTTGCAAAAATGCTGAAAACCGAAACAAAATTAGTTTTGTAAACTTAAAACTTGATCATAGCCAGTTCAGCTTAATTGATAATTTAAAGTATCTATATTAAAATAATTTTCAGAAATTAAGATCACATGACTCTTTATGTCTTTGAGGCATGTGGAGTTTAGTGAGAGAAGAAGTGATCATTTACGAGAAGAATATTGACAATCCACTGATTAATGTGTTTACTATGGAATATCTTTTTGCTCACCCGCACGGCAGAGCCTGGCAAGCTACCCATGTCGTATTTGATATGCCAGATACCAGTAACAATTATAGACCTCATTCCCATGACCTGATGGAATGGTTTTGAGGCTCTTTATATTCCTGGAGCAAGCAGGTGCCCTTGGGCTCTACTTGCATGAGACAGGTCATAAGGAGATGTTACTGGTGCATGCTCTAAGCAAATCGATGATGAACGGAAGACAGTGATACAGTGATACTGATTATATAAGGAAGACCAAGATATACATGGCCAAAGCTGAATATTGTGAAAGGTTTCTTCCTAAACATGGTATGAGAATGTGGTATCTGGATGACAATTTCTTATAATTCAATATAAAAGAGAATTTTAATTTTCGGGTAAATGTTTAAGAAAGTTCTACTGGTAGAAGTTGTTAACCCAGTGAACTAGACAGCTTTCTCAGTAAGATGCTGAGCTGGAGGGAGAAACATTGAGGCAATGAGATCATATATAACTTAGAGTGGGAATTATCTCAAAATGTCTTTGTTTCCAAGTTCTGCATCGTTATCCTATTGCCTTAAAAAACTTTTCAAATATTTATCAGATTTCAGTTGAAATATGTTAAAAAGATCACGTTGAGTCCAGTTTTTCTGAGCCTGCAAAAATCAGTTGGAGCTTTTTTATTTTTTTGGTGACTATTGCCCCAAAAGTTATTCACTATCACTATCTCCCGTTAGTCATCTATTTGCTAGAGCAGGCACCAGTAATATTTCCATATGTCCCGTCTCATGCCAGTAGAACCCAAAGGCATCCGCCCACTCCAAGAATATAAGAGCCTCAAACAATTATATTAGGTCACGGAAATGGCGTAATATAAATGTTACTGGTATTTGGCATATCAAATACTACACGAGCTTGCCAGGCTTGCCGTATGGTGGCATTCTTTTGCTACTGTTGTATTCACCTCTAAATAAAGCATTTATTGATAAACCGAGTGGCTGCTAGTGGCCACATGAGCCGGAGGCTGTGATAGTCCGGTCTGCTGGGTGGAGTTGTGATTAGAGGAAGTCCGGATGTGGAAAATGGCAGGCCTCAAGGAGTGGGGAGGGTGGTCTGGCTTGTTAATGTGAGGCTCAGCTGGAGTAAGGGCAGGCCAGGGGCTGGGAACCCGCCATGCCTCCCTGGCCGCCACGGCAGCTGGCCACAGGGAGGGCAAAGTAGCAGCTCTGCCCATGTCTGAGAGTCTCTGGTTCAAGCATACCTGGGCCGGATTAGAAAAAACTGCTGCATGGTGGCTGCCGATGATCCGGGCTGCAGATAGTCTGGTCTGCTGGGTGGAGTTGCTAGTGATGAGAGGGAAGTCCCGGATGTGGAAAATGGCCGGCCCCATGGAGGGGAGGTGGGTGGTCTGGCTTGTTGTGTGAGGCTCAGCTTGGGTGGCAGGCCAGGGGCTAGAACCGCCATGACTACTTTATTATCCAATGTAAATATTCTGCTAGTCACAGTGTGATTTTTTGTTCTTTGGGGACCAAAAAGTAGAAATGAACATAAAGCTTTTTACAACTGATTTTTGCTTCTCTCCCAGCCCCAATTTATGACTCTCTGAGGTTAGGAAAGAACAAAGCACGTGAGTTTTGTAGTTTAGAGGGTGTGTCATCCTCTCAGGATAGGCTACTCTTGCTGTATTGTATTGTAGATATAAGTTGAAGCTGAGATGGGAAAATATGCATGGAAGGCAGAGGGGAAGTTTTAAGATCACTTTTGGACTGATAAGAACCCCCCAAGACCCCCTAGCTAAACAGACTTATCCAGTAGAGACAACACAGTAAGATCCATTTTGAAGCTGCCTTGATCATCATCACATGCTAAAACACATTCCCAAATACAGTTCTTGGCCATATTCTGAATTGGGATGTTGTTGCACTTGTCACTTGTCATTTGTCACTTTGTTTTCCGTTGATCATTGATTTTCTTTTTAGCTGGCACCAGCAACATCTCCACACGTCCCTGTCACTTGCTGTGTAGCGCAAGGGCATCTGCTTGCTCCAGGAACATGAAGAGCCTCAAACCATTTTAACAGGTCATGGGAATGAGTTATATAATTGTTACTGGTATTTGCCATATCAAATAGGAGATGTGTAGCTTGCCAGGCTCTGCCATGCAGATGGGATGTTAATAGATGTATGATCTTTAACTGCCCAGGATAAATACCATTCTCCCCTTATGAATCACCCCTTGATCACTTGAATCCCATTATTCATCAATTTGCTTTCGAGCGGGTGCCAGTAACATTTCCATTGGACCCTATCACGTGCCAATGTAGCCCAATGGCATCTGGTTGATTCAGGAATATGAAGAGCCTCAAATCGTTCCTTCAGGGTCTTTACAAGGAAGTCTGACCATCTTGTAGGTGGGCGGCCACGTGATCTTTGACATCCCCTGGGATCCAGTTTCGGTAATGGCTCTAGTCCAGAGGTTGTCTCCAAATCGCATTACATGTCCAGCCCATCTGATTTTTCGATGCCTTGGCAAACGAGACAGCTCCCTGATTCTGGAATAGCGATGGAGGTCAGAACTTCGGATTCCTTCTCTCACTTGAGTGAGGGCATGATATTCCAAGCATAGCTCTTTTGATTCCTCTCTGGGAGACCCAAATAACATTCTCATCCTGCTTTCGTAGGGCCCAGGTCTCTGAGGCGTATGTTAATGCAGGAAGAACGGTGGTCCCTTTTAGCTATATCTTCAATGCCTTTGAGAGGCATTCCTTGCTTCTCTCTTCCTCCTGTGCAGCTCATGTTTTAGGTCGTTCATCATATTGATTTCTCGACCTAGGTACACATAACTTCTGCATTCAGAGATGCTTATTCCATTGAGAGTGAATGGGGCCTCTGGAACTAGTTCATTATTCGTAAACATAGTTTTCTTTAGATTCAGCTGTAGACCTATATTTCCACATTCTCGGTCGAAGTCAGCCAGCATTTGTGCCGCTTGGCTACTGTTTGGTGTTATTAGAACGATGTCATCAGCGAGCGGAGGTGGTGTAGTTGCCGATCATCTATCTTCACTTCCATTCCTTCCCATTCTAATTGTTGCATGATGTTCTCGAGGGTGGCACTGAAGAGTTTTGGTGAAATGGAATTACTCTGTCGAACCCCTCTTTTCACATTAATGATCACTTCTTTGTAGAATTGTGAGCTCCTGGTGGTGAATCCATAATACAGCTCACGAAGGATCTTGATGTATTGGGTTTGAACACCCTGTTTGGCTAGGGCTTCGATGACTGCTTCAGTCTCCACAGATTCAAAGGCTTTCTGTAAGTCACTGAGCGTGAGACAGAGCGGCATCTTGTACTCCCACAAACCTTAATGAGCTTAGTTACAGTGTGGATATGGTCGATTGTGCTGAATCCTTTCCGAAGCCTGCTTGCTCGCATGGTTGTTCTTCATCTAGTGTTCTGCTAATCCTGTTCCAGGATGACTCGTGTAAACATCTTGTAGATGACAGATAACAGGCAGATGGGGCTATAGTTACCAATGTCGTGAATGTCTCCCTTTTTGAACAGTAGAACTGTCATGCTGGTTTTCCATTGGGAGGCACACCTTGCATTCGGACAGGTAGCATGTGAAGAGCCGAGCTAGTGTATTGATGAGTCCCAGTGGCAGATTCTTCAGGTGTTCGGGTCTGACTTTGTCTGGGCCTGTTGCTGTTCCCCTTCTTTACCGATGAGATGGCATGTCGGATTTCAGAAGGGAGGAATGTTGGGAATGACATATCCATCCTATGGAATTTGGTATGTGGGCAGGTAGATGTGGCTATCAAAGAGATTTGAGTAGAAGTCCTGGATAATCTTCTCCATTGCCTTTTTGGAAGATGTGATAGAACCATCAGGCGTCGGAGGGCAATCCTCTTGGTCTTATAGTTGGCGAAGGACAGGCGGGTGGTGCGAATGCTTTTCCTGGCTTCTGCTGCATCTTCCAGTATTTCTGCTCTTCTGTCTTTGAGGT
The DNA here is from genome assembly GCA_021461705.1 of Cryptotis parvus. NCBI lineage: Eukaryota > Metazoa > Chordata > Mammalia > Eulipotyphla > Soricidae > Cryptotis > Cryptotis parvus. Next base: position 9,725 of record JAJIBD010028575.1, read on the forward strand.
CTTCTTTTATCGCTTCTCTGCACTGTTTAGCAAGCTTGGACGTTAGCATTTGGTCTCCTGAGGCTCGGCGCCTTGCCACGTTGGCGAATGAGCTCAAGAGTTTCTGTAGACAAGCGTTCTTTTTTGTGTCTTTCTCTCTCTCAGCATTCTTTGCACAATCATGGAGGTGCTGAACCAGTCGGTTGTATTCTTCATCGATGTCATCAATGATGGTATCTTCCCATGTTGCTGCAATGGTGTCATAGAGTTCCCAGTTGGTGGTCGTTCTGGGAGTTCTCTCGTTAAAATTTGCAGCCTTTTCTCCCCATTGCGGGAAGTAGAATTTTTGGCACGAAGGATACGGTGGTCCGATCTTGTTTGGAATTTGGGGACTACAGCTACATCGGTCAGACAAAACCGTCGATTGAAGATGATGTGGTCAATTTCATTGTGGAACTGTACGCCAGGAGATTCCCCATATCCAACGTTTCGCTTCAGCCTTCTGGAACTCTGAGTTCCCATGAATGGTCTTGGTGGACATGATGAACTCCAGATAGTCTCTCACCCTGTTCGTTCCATTCTAGGCCATGGGTCCCAATGTGGAGTTCTTCAGCCGATCTTCTTGGTCCTATCTTGGCATTAAAATCACTGACTATGATCTTGTAGAAGGTGTGATCATTTTTTATAGAACTACTCCAATTCCATATAGAATTTCTCAATTTCATCTTCTTTGTATGTGGATGTTGGTGCGTAGACAATAAAGATAGAAATTGCTGGCAGTGGGCCACATCTCTTCAAGCGTAATCATCTTATTAGGTTTGTTAGGCATTCAAATGAATCAGTGTTCACGGCCATGTTCATGTTGACAAGGACGCCAACGCCACCGGCGCCTCTTTAGTCGCATGTTCCAAGGAACAATTCTTCTCCTGTGTCAAATACAGCATGATGCAACTGACACCTCCTCCTCTCAGTCAGACCAATGATGTCGTACTTGATCTTTTGTGCTTGCAGCATCAGATCCTCAATATATGCTTCCGATGCCAGCATAAGTGCATTGAAAGTACAGACAATCATTTTAGTCCTTCTTCGTTTTGGCAGCCTAGGATGGCCATGAAATTTTATCAGGCACTGCTTGTTTGCCTTTCTTACTGCTGTGGTATTAAGGGCTCTTTCGGGTCCAGGAAAATAAACATTTCTGTTACTGGATTTGGCATATCGAACTCGCATTGGACAGCTTGCCAGGCTCTGCCATGCGGGCTCTATATTCTCATTACTTTGTGGGGGCTCTCTCAGAGGGGTGGGTAGAATATTTATGGTAATTTGGAGGTAAGCCCGCACAGCGGCGCTGTGAGCAACGAGAAAGCTGGTTTCTGCTGTCCGGGTGTACCTGTCTCTTAGGCTTAAGCATTCCTGGGCTTGAAATACTCTCTCCTTTGAAGGGCGTGTCTCTGCAGGGTGGATCCTTGTAGGCTGGGTTTCTGACAAGCCAGGCTGGAGACTGGATTAATCTGCTGGGTGGAGATCTTACCAGCTGCAGAGTGTGTATTGTGAAGATCGCTGCTAGCAAGGTGTGGGGGGTTTCTCTGGGCTCCTCCGAGGCTCCATCTGGATGGCGGACTTGGGTCGGAAGTTGCTCTTGTGGTCCATGGAATGCAGGGGGTTCAACGGGAAAGCTGGTTTCTGCTCTGCCTGGTGTACCTGTGTCTCCCTTATGAAAATGTGTACCATTTTCTGTAAACCTACTAGAATCTGAATGAATCTTATTTTATCTCATCATCACATAAAATCAGAACCCTATACCCTATCTTTGAAGTTTTGCTCCAGCCTCTGCTCAAGTTTTTTCTCAACTTAAGTTGTTTCATTGCTAGTAGAGTCTTCTGTTCTATTTGTTCTTATGCTATACTTCTGTTTTATTTGTTCTTATGCTATACATGCTAGAAAAACATGTTCAAACTCTGATTTGCTATGGTTGTCTGGAGAAACATTTGTTGTTTGAAATATTTTCCTTATAACTATTTCATTTTGTAGGTGGGCGGCCACATGATCTTTGAAATCCAGTGGGATCCAGTCAATAACAGATCTAGTCCAGCGGTTGTCTCCAAATTGCATAACATGTACAGCCCATCTGATTTTTCGACACCTTGGCAAGCAGATGCCATTGGGCTACTATCAATTGTCACTAATATGTGACAGGGACTAATGGAAATGTTACTGGCACCCACTTGAGTAAATCTATGAATAACAGGATGGCAAGTGATTAAGTGATAATTATTTCATAGATTTAAAATAACCAAACCGAGCATTTTATTTATTTATTTATTTGTTTGTTTGTTTGTTTATTTATTTAATAATTTATTTTGCTTTTGGGATCATACCCGACAATGTTCAGGGATTTCTCCTGGCTCTGCACTCAGGAATTACTCCTTGCGGTGCTAGGGGGACCGTATGGGATGCCGGGATCGAACCCAGGCCAGCATGAGTCGGCCGCATGCAAGTCAAAGGCCCTACCCACTGGACTATCGCTCCAGCCCCAAACCGAACATTTTTAAAATTCAGGATAAATCCATGTGGTATCTTTAATATACGATATTAAGAAAAGTTGAATTTAACCAGTGTTCTAAAATGTAACTACTTTTTTAAAAATTAAATATCACTAGGGGAACTAAGATAAAATAATATTTGTAACAGCTCTATTTTGGATTTAAATCTCATCAACTTTTTATTAACATTGACCATTAATCTGCACTGCATCAATTGGATTTCTAGCAGCTTTACAATACAATTAAACAACTTGTGGGCAGGAGTTATAGACAAATTAGGTGCCTTTAATGTACATGATTGATTTACTATATGTGATAACAAAAATTATTTTATTGACATAGAACTAACATTTACTTTTCTTTGTTTATCTGTTTCTATGACCCATACCTGACTGTACTCAGAGTTAACTTCTGATCATGTGTTTAGGTATCAATCTGGCAGTGCTCAGGAGACCATTGTCATGCCAAGGGTTTAATCAGGGGTTGACTGAGTGCAAGGCAATCTCCTTAATCCCTGCACTATATCTCTGCCACAAGCTTGCTTTATTCTGATCTTCAAAAAAAATAATTTATGATCTTGATATAACTTGGCACTAACAATTATCAAGAGTGAAAACTTGCAGAATAGAAAATTTTGACATGAATAGATAGTATCGCCAGAAAAAAATATCAAAATGGGGGTAAAGTTTAAAAAAATTCTCCCTATGCAGGACTTTGGCCAAATGAACCCAGTTCACCAACACGGAGTTTATTCCCCAAAGGTGGACATCTTTTGAAGCAGTCGGAAAAATATGAACGACAATGAAAGCTTTCAGCAATATCTGAAAGCTTTGGGGAAATCCAAATTTACAAATATAAATATTGGGGCTAGAGAAATAGCACAAAATTAAAGGTCTTTGTCTTGAATGCAGTCAATCTCAGTTGAAGCCCGGTTTAATCATGAGAGCCATATATGGTGAAACAAGTGCCACTAGGAATAACTCATAAGTGTAATCCAAGAGAAGCCCTAAACTCAGCTGAGTATGTTCAAAATCCTCTCAAGAAGTGTTTGTTTGTTTGTTTAAACAGTTGCTACTAATTCCTTAGCCATTGTCGCCATTGTCCTAGCTTTAAATAAGATTCCTGATAGCCCGGATGCTAAACTCAAATAAGATTGACAATTACTTCAATAATAGTAAATTAATATGTAAGGTAATCGATCAATAATGATATTGAGTGATATGAAAGATAATGAGTGCCATGGGATATGTTTTACATGGTACGGTCAGGTATAACTTTCCTATACAGGTACATTTGAATTCTTGAACTGATGAGAATGAATAAGTCATGCAAATTTCCAAGGAAAAATGATAATAGTATTATATTGGGAAAAGATCTAAAATATACTTGATCCCTAATACCTCATAGGGTCTTCAGATCCTGACTGGACAGTTTGATTGGTATGTACTTCAATCTAGAGATTATTTCCTTGCCTTACACTAGCTATGTACCTTGTAAAGATAATTATTTTCTCTTCCTATGAAAACTCGCAATTTCCTTATAGATCTGATTAAAGGCTCTGTTGTTTGTTAGTGGCAGCAGTACTCACGTATTTATCAATGTAAGGCAAATATAAAATTTCTGAAATGTGTTTATAAACTGATGTTTAATACAAATCTCACCAGATTCTAATTGTTACATATGTCTCTGTTGTTGATTAAAATGAATGTCTTCAGGTCCTACCTATCATTCCCACTTATTGCCCACATTTCTAATAAAGTATACATATGCCTTGAATGAATAAATATGCAAAGATAGTTATTTAGACCTCTATCAGTCCTTGTTTTCTCTATAAATTGTTCAAAATGGAGGGCATACAAGAACTGTGGCAGAAAGATATTAATATTTGAGTACAAGGTGTGCTATAGCATAACATTTTGAAGAGATATAATAGTTTCCTCTGAATCATATAGGCTTGTAGAAAATGGCCCCATTTAAAAATAAAATTCCCAGTTACTTAAAAAGACTTCCTAGAACACTTTATAATTTGGACATGCCAATTTGTAACTATATCTCATGTTAACTATAAATTATTAAGATGCCAACAGCTTCCTTTTCAGAAGTCCTTAAGCATATGCAGGCAAGACAAATGGAATTGGTTCTTGCTGTCTTGAGTATCATCATAGTTCTGTTAGTCACAGCTTTAAAACTCTTGGTTTTTTTAAACTATATTACACAATGAGTTTCTATAAAGCTTATAGTGCATTAAAGGTTCTGGGCTTTTTAATAAACTCCATATTATTCCAACAGCAATTTATTCTTATTTAAACATTTTCAAATATAATATCATATATATACATATATTTAAAGTTATCTTTTTATTCATCTACTTCATAGAGATCATATAAAATAATGATCACTGTATCACTGTCTTCCCGTTCATCATCGATTTGCTCGAGCGGGCCCCAGTAACATCTCTATATGTCCTGTCTCATGCTAGTAGAGCCCAAGGCATCTGCTTACTCCAGGAACATAAAGAGCCTCAATCCATTCCGGAATGAGGTCTATAATTGTTACTGGTATTTGGCATATATATCAAATACAACACGGGTAGCTTGCCAGGCTCTGCCGTGCAGGTAGCATATTCTTGTAGGCATCTCTAAGTCCAGCATTTATTGATAAACCACGCGGCCGCTTGCGCGGCGCCGAGCCGGATGCTAATAGACTGGTCTGCTGGGTGGAGTTCTGACGAGAGAGAAGTCCGGATGTGGAAAATGATGGCCCTTATGGTGTGGGGTTCCTCTGGCTTCTTGTGAGGCTCTGCTGGGGTGGTGGGCCAGGGCTAGAACCCACCATCCCTCCTGGGCACCTCGTGAGCGGCTGGTCACGGGGGAGAGCCAGTAGCAGCTCATCATTATAAAATAATGATTCAGTCGCCAAACATGTCTATTGTACCTTAATCTGCATATTTGCTTAGCGTTCTTTTTTTAAATTTCTTCATTAGAGTTCAACACGAATGTTGAAGGTTTGAGTCTATGATGTAGCATTGGAGGTCTTGGCATTTGATTCATTATTCATCCAAACTATATTTTTCCAAAAGATTTATAAGTTTCAAGAAAGTCTGTTCCAAAAGATTATTTGAAATTTATAGCATTTTTTCTCATTCTTTAGTGATCCTGTTAAAACATCTTTTTTAGATTTGACTTCATGACTAAAAAGAAATTCCTATCCTGGAATTGAATATTATTCTTCAGAGGAGAAACTGTGGTCAGAAATGCCTCTGATACTATTTCCTTGTGATCCTTTAATTTTTTCCCTCTATTAGTGTTTGCTTCGTATGTAGAATTTTCTCACTCATGATAGCAAAATGACTGTTTGGCTTCTGCTGTCAACATCAGACATAGAGAAAGTGTCTCAGTGGCAAAATCCCTTGAGAATATCAAGGCCTTTGGGCTGATAAATCAACTTCTCACCCTTTTATTGCACCCTGGGTATAAGAAATGTCATATTTCAGTTGTTTGGGATTTAGGTACTTGCCACAATCAGTGACCAGATCTGAGGCTACATTAGTTGATAGTCTTAAATCTTAAATTGTTGAGTTTTTAGTCTATACATAAGACAACAGAAATTGATGCAAGCATTAACACCATTTCTAGCAAACATGCACAAAAGCATAGATAATATGAGTGGTTAATTTGAAACTGACCAGTATAATGTCTAGAGTAATTCATCAAACATGCTTGGAATTTACCAATTGGTAATATTTTCTTCTATGGTAAGATATAACACTTCAGGAGAAGAAATGCTATTGGGTCACTTTCAGATTTTATTGGCCAGGATTTAACATTTTTGTTTCAGCCTTCTGATGCAGTCTTTTTTATGGTTTGCAGGAGAAATGAATTGAGAAATGGTGGATCCGTGACCATGTTTCTTTTCTTTTACCATAAAAACCCTCAGGGGTTATGTGTTTGCTGAGCAAGCTGTCAGCCAATTAGAGTTTACTGCTGTAGAAGAAGCTGAGAAAGTTAATCCTGCTCCTTCAAGGCATAGTTAGAAAGGAAATATGAATCTTAAGTAGTGCACGTTATTTCATCAACTGAGAACCAAGTGAGACTAGTTAGGCAGAAAGAGGAGAGGACAATTTTAATGGGCTCATTTAAACAAGAAAACCACAGCACACCCTGAAGAAGTAATTTCTTAACTTTGGCCTAGAACTGAGGGAGGGAGAAAGCATTAATGACTTGATACTGACATTTAAAGCCTCCTTCTTCAGGTTTGATCCACATACTAAAACCACTATAACTTAAAAATCATTACACTAGAAATCAAGGGCTTTATGTCCTCTTCAAGTTAGAAGAGTTTATGCAAGTTTCTTACCATTTCTGGTCTTCTAAATCCTCCTGTGTAAAGGAAAGGTACTAATGACTTTCGTGGAATCAGGAGGTGATGATGTATCAGTTGAGAAATAGAATCTTTTTATAGCAAATTATGCATTTAAACAATATCTATTCTCTTTAATATTTTACTTCAGGGCTACAGTTTTTAGACTCCATCTCAAGTGACTTTTTTTGGGGGATGGGCAGCTTGCATTGTATCCTGAAGTCTTCATATACTCAAAGCTTACTCCGAGCTCTGCACCCAGGCTCAAATATCTCTCATGGTGGGCTTGGAGGAATATACCTGGTACTGGGAATTGAACCTGGGTCAGCTGCATGCAAAGAAAGTACCATACCTGCTGTATTAAAATTCTTCAACCTTACAGATGGATTTTTGAAGATTTTGACAGGTAACACTATCATAAATTTTATGAGAACTTAGTTTTTATAAATTTTGTACTAGGCTACATGATCATATCATGTTATGCACCAGCAGTGGATCCATGGATCTAGATTAATATCATTTAAGCTTTTGTAAAAACACATATTTGATCCTTATTAATCCCTTAAATAGGTGATCTACTGTGGGAGCAAAGAAATTTTTATTCTATTAACTCTCTTTATCTTATTCTGATTCTTCATACAATCACGCTATTTGGAAGCTAAGAAAGGGAAGAACAGTAAATTCTAATCATCTAATCTTCTCTCTGGAAATTGTAATATATAAAAATATGAAAATAATAAGTACTATGATACTGTTTATACTTACAGAAAAAAAGTTATGTGAAAAACTCTCTGATGTATACTGGGAATAAAGAAAAATTCTGGAAACAAATGACCTGTACTATTTAAGTGTAGGGAGAGAGCAAAATAACTGCACAAAACCTCTGCACTTTCTGCTATGAAAATGAGCTCCTCTGTTGTAAAGAAAACTTTCAGATCAACAGGCTATACCCTGCCATCAAACATCTTTCTTCTCAGTTACTTGGAGCAGAGCTCAGGTGTTCTTCTAAATAAATGCGAAGAGGGGTGAAGATAATTGATTTGAAGGAGCTTCTTCACATTCCTTCCCGTGTACAACTTAAGTTGAATTTTCTAAAATTATACAACTTAATCTTGAAACAGATTTAAGATTACACCTGTGTATTTAGTTCTATGCAATTTCATTTGAGCACCTCATATTATTGCATATGCTTCTAGAAAACTTTGGTAAAGTTAATATCAATGGATGGTCAAAACTCTTACAACCATAGATTCTAATTTTTTATTAACTTTTTTGCAAATATGATTTTGTGAGTTTTCATGTACACTTTGAGGCCTATGTTCAGGCTCTCTATGAAGCACAAGTTGCTGAATTATAGACCTAGAGGAGGTCAGTAAAAGATCAATTCTTAAATGCAACTTTCTAGTTAAAAATATTGACAGTCTAAATGCTAAAAAATTTTGTACGCACCTATGTATCGACCACTTGTGTATGGGTTTATCTCACTTTGAGGAAGTTATCTCACTTTGAGGAAGATAAATTTTATACTTACAAATCATATCCAAGAATGATTATTTCTATTGAAAATAATTATTTTCATAACTGTCCTTTAAAATATCAGTTCTCCTATTGCCTATAAGTATCAGATTTGAGTTAAAAAATGATTCAAGGAGGAGTCTACAGAACACCAACTTAAAGCTAACTTATTAGCATCCACTATGAATTGAGGACCTACCCACCATTTGAAATAAGTGGTAATAAGTTGTAGTCATAGTTTTCTATTTTTTATGAATACTTAGCTTTTCACAGACATGGAGCAGAGCTGCTACTAGCTCTCCCTGTGCCCAGCCGCTCACAGGTGCCTGGGAGGGAAGGCGGGTTCTAAACCTGGCCCGCCACCCCAGCAGAGCCTTGCAACAAGCCAGAAGACCCCCCCCCACTCCATGAGAGACTCCATTTTCCACATCCAGACTTCCCCCTCATTAGAATTCCACCCAGTCAACCAGCCTATCACAGCCCGGCTCACGGTTCATCAATAAATGCTGGATTTAGAGATGACTACAGGAGTATGCTACCCACACGGCAGAGCCTGGCGAGCTACCTGTGTCGTATTTATATGCCAAATACCAGTAACAATTATAGACCTCATTCTCATGATCTTATGGAATGGTTTGAGGCTCTTTATGTTCCTGGAGCAAGCTGGTGCCCCTGGGCTCTACTTGCATGAGACAGGACATATGGAGATGTTACTGGTGCCTGCTCCAGCAAATCAATGATGAAAGGGAAGACAGTGATACAGCGACAGTGATAGCTTTTCTAATTTTGTACTTGGAAAAATGTCTTTGTGAAATAAATTTATAAAATATTTCATCTTATCAAGATTTGCAAAGCATGTTACTGAAACTAGGACTCTAAATAGAGTTGCAGCAAATAAACCGTTTAATTTTCCTTTATATTTTTCTGTAGGCTTATAAAACCACAGAACAATTTAACATGAGACTTACTAAATATCACCTGATGTTAATATTTTAAATAATTGTAGATAGGTCCAAATAAAAATAAAAAACAGACTTTGATTTTACACTTTTCTAGACAATGATATATGATATTTTAACAAGATTTGTGAAGTTTTTACACCACTAAGTCTATACACTATATTTTGTATTCACTGTAAGAACTAATGCATAGTGAGAACTAGGTGACTAATTGACCATTTCTAAATGAATCACTGAACAATCATTCATTACATGTGTATCACACGGGAAGGAATGGAATGATTATCTCTGTTCTTCTAGAAACACTTATTGTTAAGGTTTTCAGAAATATTAAAATCAACCTTTATAAACATTGCTATATCTATTTGTAGCCTGTATATCAGCTGGTCATAACTCGTTTGAGGAAGGAGTGAAATGTGTCTAGATTTATCTGCCCACCTTAAGTGAAATAGAAAATTGTGACAGGTCAGTAGAGACTATAATTACTTGTGTCAAAATAGAGACATGTAATGGAAAGAGCTGAATTCCAACTCTGCCCTGAGAAGCTGCCCTTGTCCCAGGAGACTGAACTAGAAGGGCCACAATTTTTAAATCTCTCTCTCTCTTCTCTCTCTCTCTCTCTCTCTCTCTCTCTCTCACACACACAGACACTCATCTCTCTCTCTCCAGTAAATAGCAGGCAGCAAAATTTTAATGCTAGAGAAAAATAGGGGCCAGCTTTTCTGTTTCTTTATCCATTTACTTCTTTCCTGATCAGGGAACTGTGTGTGTCTATGATTTTTCACTGAAAGTTTCATGGTCTATCAGGTGTCCATCCAGGCTTTCTTCCTTTTGTCATTTCAGGAGGAGGAAGTCTAAGGGTTCTAGCTAACACAGTCTTAACAAATAGCACAGTTCCTAGCACCTACACCTTACTACTGCTTTGTAAACAGTCCTTTTATTAAGCCCTTCACAATTACCAGTTTGTCTGGGTTTTCTGGTTGCCATCATGCCTTGCCAGGAGCCTAACTGACACATTGGCTGTGTGTTGACTTTCCACAGCATTTAATATCAGTTAACTTCTGCTCCTGTGCCTGTGAAATGGGGATAATAACGCCTCTCCTATTTACCTCAGATTATCTGTGGGAGGATTTAATGAGTCCATCTTGTTTTTTTTATTTTTACTCCCAGCAATTTTTATTTCAAGGAGGTGTCTGTGAATCATTGTAAATGTATAGCCTATCTTTGCTTCCAGATAAGAGATATTTTCCTGAGAAGTAGAGTCCCTGTAAGAGAGTTGTGAACTAGCCAAATTGAAGCAACATTCTAGAGTGGTGCATACTGTATACATGCCTACAATTTGTGGAGAACTTTGGAAAGAAGGAAGGTCAGCACAGTTCTTTCATTAGACAATTGTGAATCAAACAATGGAAAGAACTTGCTTTTTTTATGATGGACACACAAAGCTAGGGATCTTGATAACAAAATGATAAGGAAAATAAGTTAATGTACCATTGTGGTGAGGTCAGTTATCCTGTGTAATGGTGATCAGCTGTTGTTCAGAAACCTAAAGATGAAAGGATTTGATAGATAATAAAGCCATATACTTATATTCAAAAAACACTTATAGACTATTTCCATATATCAGCCTTGCTATAGATGATGTTCACTTAAAGTAATGTAACTTTAAATCAGAGGAAAACTATTAGACATTGACTTTCCCATATAAAACCGTCTATATTATTTGCTTCTTTGTTTTTTTTTTTTTTGGTACCAGTACACATAATCAGTGATAGTAGCTTTCATACACTTTCCTTAAAATAGAAAGGCAATTAATGATTTAATTTTCAAGTTACTTCTTGAAGTATGCAGCTTTCTCACATTGTAATAGTAAATACAAGGATGGAAAAAGGACGATTGCTCTCATATGCTTCTCTACTCTATTACGTGTTCTGTTATTCATGCATTACCGGAGAGGATACTAATTACTTAGAAAAAAGAATCCTTGGTTAAAGAAAGATCACTAATAGTAGTATTTCTGTAGAGCTATTTAGTGAAAGCTTCCTTTTATTATAAATCTGCATAATGTACTTCAAAAAAAATGCAATTTAATCAGATAATAAGGAAGAGAAAATTGAGAACATAATCAGTAATCCATGAGATATGTTCACATATAAGATTAAATTTATCTGCATCATAAAAATCTAACATATATTACATACATAAGCACACATAAAACAACAAACAAATGTGAAATATAATAAATCTATCATCTAATTATGATAGTATTAATTTATTTGATTTTTACTTTTGTTCTTCCAGATTTATATTATCATGTGTTATGTGCTTTATTAAGTGAAATGGGAGAAAGCTATAAATAAAGTATGACTATTTTTAGCAAGTTTGTTGTGTGACTCGATATACTGAACCCAAGTTTCTTAGGCAGGCCAAAAACTCAATGATTTATTGAGATCTTCAAACAAAAACTTGAAATAGTGTCTTAAAATGGTGCATTCAATAGCCATATTAATCATAAAAAGGGTTGACTTGCTGCAAGTATTAAATAAATTTAACTTTATAGGATGTCTTGCACAGTAATATCTTTCAGGAATAAAGCCCATTCCCTATTGCCTTAGTATCAGCTTAGCCCTGAAATGTGGTATAGACTAGCAAAAAATCTCCAACAAAAAAGTAATTTACTGCATTCCTTGATAAGCAATGCTTACGATATTGAACTTTATATTTTAAAGACCCTATGTGTAGAGCTCTCAGCCCATCACAGCCTGGATCACCGACACCCACCCTGCCGCAGCTTTTTTCCTCAATCCGGCCCAGGTATGCTGGTCCAGAGACTCTCACACATGGGGCAGAGCTGTTCCTTGCTCTCCCTGTGCACAGGCGTTCATGAGGCAGTCGGGAGGCATGGTGGGTTCTAGCCCTGGCCCACCACCTTGGCAGAGCCCTCACAACAAGCCAGACCACCGCTCCCTCACTCCACGGGCGCCGCCATTTTCCACTTCTGGACTTCCCTCTCGTCAGAACTCCACCCAGTAGACCAGCCCATCACAGCCCGGATCACTGACACCCACCCTGCCGCAGATTTTTCCTCTATCCGGCCCAGGTATGCTGGTCCAGAGACTCTCACACATGGGGCAGAGCTGTTCCTTGCTCTCCCTGTGCACAGGCGTTCATGAGGCAGTCGGGGAGGCATGGCGGGTTCTAGCCCTGGCCCACCACCTTGACAGAGCCTCACAACAAACCAGACCACCGCTCCTCACTCCACAGGCGCTGCCATTTTCCACTTCTGGACTTCCTTCTCCTCAGAACTCCACCCAGCAGACCAGCCCATCACAGCATGAGCTCGCAGCGCAAGCGGCCACGTGGTTCATCAATAAATGCTTTATTTGGAGGTGTTTTAAAAAGTTTGCCTCCCGCTCGACAAGCCTGGCAAGCTTCTCGTGTTGTATATGATATGCCAAATTCCAGTAACAATTATATTAGGTCATTCCCATGACCTAATATAATGGTTTGAGGCTCTTTATGTTCCTGTAGCAAGCCGATGCCCCTGACTCTACTGGTATGAGACAGGACATATGGAGATATTACTGGTGCCCGCTCTAGCAAATAGATGATCAACGGGAAGATCGTGATCGTGATGTGTAGAGCTCTAAGCACTAAAGTTCCCTTTCACAGAATACATTTAATTACTTTAAGAAAACAAACATTTTTAAATAAATTTATTTATTTATTTATATATCTATCCATTTATTTATTCATTCATTTATGTATTTATTTATTAACTTGTCCATCTATTTATTTATTTATTTATTTATTTATTGGTTTATACCCAGTGATGCTCAGTTGTTACTTCTGTCTCTGCACTCAGGAATTACCCCTGGTGGTGTTCACAGGACTATATGGGATGCTGGCTAAAGAACTTGGGTTAGTCATGTCCAAGGCAAATGCCCTACCTGTTTTTCTATCTCTCCAGCTCCCTTAAGACAATATTTAAAACATTTTTTTATTATACCACCGTGAGATATAGAGTTACAAAAGTGTTCATATTTGGGTTTCAGTCATACAGTGTTCCAGCACCAATCCCTCCACCAGTGCCATTTTCCCCAACCAATGTCATATGATTTTCCCCCCCCCCAGCCTGCATCTATGGCAGCCAATTTTCATCTCTCTCTCTCTCTACATATATATGTATATATACACATATATATGCATATATATATATTCATATATGTATGAATCTTATGCAGTTTTAAAAGGGCTTTACTATCACAGGTTCCAATATACAATCCAAGAGCAGGGAAAACCTCCGGACTCTGGGTTCCCAGCTAGGCCCCAGCCATGTGTAGACAAAGATGGCTGCCACCATGTGTTGAAGCCCAACAAAGAGCAGAGAGGACGGACAGGTAGGGAAGCCGAAATGGCAAAAGAAAGCTTCTTTCTTCTTGTGGCTAATTTTATAGATAGAAAACCACAAAACTTCCCAGCCCTAGCTCATTGTGGGCTGGGCTATCTAGAGATGAAAACAGGTAAATATCTCTATAGATATGCAGCACTTCAGGTGGCCTTGTGGCTGTTTACAAGAACCAGAGCTGACTCAAAACCTCCCTAGCAGAGCTGGGAGGAGCTGCAAGCTAAATGTAGCTGGAAGCTACTTGGGCGTCACCCAAAATATATATATATATATATATATATATGTGTGTGTGTGTGTGTGTGTGTGTGTGTGTGTGTGTGTGTGTGTATTAATGAATAACGGACATGTAATGCTATTTGGAGATGACCGCTGGACTAGAGCCATTACTGACTGGATCCCATGGGATGTCCAAAGATCATGTGACCAAAAGATATATATATATATATATATATATATATATATATATCAATGAATATTGGGATGCCTAGTGATCAAGTGATATATATATATTCTTTTAAAGAATATATATATATCACTTGATCATTTGGACACTTGACATCCCATTATTCATTGATTTGCTGGAGTGGGCACCAGTAACATTTCCATTTGACTCTATCACATGCCAGTGTAGCCCAATGGCATCTGCTTGCTTCAGGAATACAAAGAGCCTCAGACCATTCATTCACGGTCTTGATGAAGAAGTCTGATTATCTTGAAAGTGGGAGGCCACGTGATCTTTTGACATCCCATGGGATCCAGTCAGTAACGGCTCTAGTCCAGCAGTCATCTCCAAATTGCATTACATGTCCCGTCCATCTGATTTTTTGATGCCTTGGCAAATGAGAAAGCATCCCTGACTCTGGATCATTGATGGAGGTCGGAACTCTGGATTCCTTCTCTCACTTGAGTGAGGTGTGATATTCCAAGCATAGCTCTTTTGATTCCCTCTTTGGGAAACCCGAATAGCATTCTCATCCTGTTTTCATAGGGCCCAGGTCTCTGAGGTGTATGTTAATGCAGGGAGAATGGTGAAGTCGAAGAGATATGCTCAGAGCTGGAGGTTCTTTGTCCTTTTAGCTCTTTCTTCGATGTTCTTGAATGTGTTCCATATATATATATATATATATATATATATATATATATATATATATATATATAAAACACCTTTTAAAGAATATATATGCATATATACGTATATATATGTGTGTATATATATACACACATAGTGTATAAACGAGGTTATCATGTATATCCTTTTGCATACTTTTCAATGCTCAGTTCTACGCTGGTATTATCATTTACAATAATTATTAGTACACTGTTCCTTTCTCTGTATTGCCTAACCACTGACTCCCACACATTTTCAGTAGGTTCTACCCACTTAAAAGACCTCCTGATCCATGTTTTGTCTGGCCTTGGATATTGGTATCATGCAACTTTTTTTATATTCCACAAATAAATGCAGTCATTTTATATCTGTCCTTTTCCATATGGCTAGTTTCATTCAGCATGATATTCTCCATATCTATCCATTTATAGGCAAATTTCAAAACTCCACTTTTCCTAACAGCTGTGTGGTTTTCCATTGTGTAGATGTACCACAGTTTCTTTATTCAGTCATCTGTTCTCTGGCACTCTGGTTGTTACCAGATTCTTGCTATTGTGAATAGTGCTGCTATGAACATAAAAATACAGATGGTGTTTCTGCTGTGTGCTTTTGGCCTCCCCAGGTATTTTTCCAGGTGTGGTATGGCTGGGTCAATGGGAGCTCAATTTCTAGTCTTTGGAGGAATGCCATATTGTTTTCCACAAAGGCTGTATAAGTCAACATTCCCATCAACAATAGATGTGTCAAGGCAATTTTTAGACAAAATTTCTGAATGACCTTTCATCTTTTTAAATGAACAAAAGAAAGTAGTTTAAAATTCATAGCCAACATTACTAAACTTACAAACTCCTACACATTTTCCTCCATTTTCTACAAAAATGTATGGTCTGTTTTTATTTCTATTTTCTCAATTGTTTCGCAGAAGCTACAAAATAGGAAGTCAATTGGAAAGCATATAATATGCTTTGGGACTTCTCGGAATACCTATCTATATCACTGTCTATCACCACTGTCTTCCCATAGCTCATCGATTTGCTCTAGCGGGCACCAGTAACATCTCAATATGTCCTGTCATATGCAAGATAGCCCAAGGACATTTGCCTGCTCCAGGAACATAAAGAGCCTCAAACCATTCCATCAAGTCATGGAAATGAAGCCTATAATTGTTACTGGTATTTGGCATTGTCAAATACAACATGGGTAGTTTGCCAGGCTTTGCCACCTATCTATAGAATCCAAATAATGAAATTCCATATAGCTTAATATCACTTAATATCAATACTGATACATTAAATTTGAGCTACTTATTCATAGCATCTAATAGCTTAACAAATTAATATACACAGAAGATAAAATTTAAAGAAGCATCTTCAGAACTTTATTTCATGTTATCAGTAATTATTAGAAAATTTCCTGAGCATAGAAATAATAGTTTTTAGTTCTTAAAATTGCTAAGTTTTTTCTCTCTCTACCATACTAACTTGCAGTAAGTCTTAAAAAAGATTATTTTGAGTATAAGAGTTTTGAATGCTTAAGAGTGCTTTGAAATAATTCATTTTACCTCAAAAATTCCGAGAAACTGCTAGAGATGGGGCATTGACCAAATTTGGGTAAAAGGTTCAGATTAAGGGACCAGGAAATAGTATTGCAGTCAGAGCACATTTCTAAAATCCGTCAAGCTTGGTTCATTCCCAGCACCACATCCTTTTCCACCTCTCTCATCCATCTCCAACTCCTTCATCTCTAGGCCCAGTACCTGGAGGCCCTCAGCACCACTGAATTGCCTGGGTATACCTGAGATATCACAAGACCCAAGCAGCAACACCAACCCATTTAGTTAGCTGAGTATCACTATAAGTACCACAGGTCTCCTGAGCACCACTTGGGATGCTAACTCTCAAGAAGGATAGAGACTGTGGGGAAGATATATACCTGATATATAGCTATCTTTTTCTTTCTCTTTGAGATGACTAAAAATAACCTCTTCATAGAGCTATTTTCACTAACATTGACCATTATCCAAGAAAACAAAATAAAGAAAAACAAATGGGATTACACCAACCAAGAAAGAATTGATACCCAAGATATTATATATTATATATATATATGTGTGTGTGTGTGTGTGTGTGTGTGTGTGTGCATGAATTAGTAAGGTATGTAAAGCACAAATAAAATTACAAGAAGAGAGATGAACAGAAACTGGCTAATTAGGGTAGCAACAAAATGACCTCTGGGAATGGAATTAGAGACCAGATTGTGGGGTAAGAGAGGGAAGCAGGATAGATGGGAGGATTTCCTAAACATTGCTGGAGGAAAGTGAATGCTTTGGTGGTAAGACAATATGTGCATGAAACTAGCATTAAAGTCACCATAAGGATGTGAGTATATTCTCTCTCTTCCTATCTTGTTCAACCTAAAGCACAGAAGAGAGTTCTGGCCATATTTCCTTATCTCTTTAACCTCTAAAAGATTGTTCATCTCTGGTAATCACACAAGATTACATAATACCAAACAACACATGAAATATTATGAATCGTAAGTCAGAATTTAATATATTGTTCCAAAACTTAATGTTAAAAGTTTGCATTGGTAGTTTGGAGTAAGCCCATATCACAACAAAGCAGCTATAGTTTTTATGTGATTGTCTATTCCAAGAATTATTCTCCTGTGTGCATTGTGATTAAAATTATTATTATGACCTGGAGTGATATGTAGACACTAACTACTTTTTGGTCATATTTTCAGAACTTTGCCTTGATTTGTTAGCTTGTTCTAGTTGTTACCACTAGAAGCTCTGTTCCCTTATTTATTAGTTAATCAACAAATGTTCTTTTCTAATACAAGAGATACAGAGGTTTCCATGGAAAATGGGGATTTTGCTTTTATGAAATATATGAAAATGGGGTTGTAATGCTATGCTAGGGGTCATACATGAAAGAACAGAAAAAGAAAAATGTTTTATGCCTACATTATGTCATGTAACAGTAATGATAATGGGCTTCATTCCCAATGAATGGAGACATTACTGGTGCCCACTTGAGCATATCGATGATCAACAGGAAAAGAAGTGACAAGCAGAAAAGAAGTCTTTTAAAATGTCATATTAAGGACCAGAGATATAATATAGTGGTTAAGACATTTTCCCTGCCCACACCCAAAACAGCTTTGATCCCAGGCACACCGTATGGTCTCCCAATCTCTGACAGGACTGATTTCTGAACACAGTACAACAAAATCAAACAAAATGAAGTAAAATACAGGCAAAGAATTAACAAAAAAGCACAAGAGGGAAAATAGCAAAGGGTCCAGCAGAATGAGATCACAAAATGGCTGAGAAGAAGCATTTAGGTAGAAGGAAAGCCATTGACGGCATCCTTATATTTCAGAGTCCTTGAAATTAAGTATGGGAAGATTTGTACTTCTTATCCAGCAATGCCAACAGTTGATAGGTATAAATAGAAACAGATTTTATGAGATGTCTTCCCAAAGTCTTCTGGGAAAGAACCATATTTCATAGCATTTCATTTTTTTATTCTTTTCTATATGCTGAAAATATTTTCAAAAATGTTGTGACTTTTAGAAGTGAATCATTGTTGAATTTTAATAATGAACCCCTAAAATTTTTATATATTTTAATGCAAGTTGCTTCAATTAAGGGGAAAATGGGGCTTTGACTAGTTTAGCTACAGAATTCAATATAGGATCTCATGTAGAATTCAGATTTTGAAATGAACTTGAATTCTTTATTAACATTCTCAGATATGAAATATATTTCATATAGGACCCTCAGTATCACTTTAAATGCTGAAAAAATTAAGTGCTTAATTGTTGCAGAACACCTAAAAGCCTAGGCCTCTGCATCTGTCCTGGATTGCCTCCTGCAGGTCACTTCATAGATAGGGAGGGTAGTCTGAATGTGGCAGTCTTATCTGACCATGTATTCTGTACTGGCTGGTATAAACCACAAGCATCGTGGGACTAGCTAGATCTTACCAGCATATTTGCCTGGCACGTTGGATCTCTAAGTAATTAGCCCAGAGAATGCTATTTGCCTCCAAGCAAGCAAGCATGGCTCCCTGATAACTCAAAAGCAACTAAAATACAAAACTACCGTGAAGTAGACGAGACTTTGTGAAGGCTTGGAAAAATATTTAACTGGCATTAGTATTAGTCTTTGGTACAGAGACATGCCATCTCAGAAACCCCCTTCTCTACCCTATAAAGGCAATTCCAGGCAGATCTTGGCTCAAGATATTAGGTGAGGTGCTGGGAGAAATTACCTGAGGGCATTTGATCCTTCCTGCCAGGGGAAGTTACATTTAGCTTATAGCTTCTCCCAGCTCTGCTAGGAGGCTTTTAATTAGCTCTGGGTCCTTGTAAACAACCAGATGCTCTCCTGAAGTTGCTACATTTCTATAAAGCTATTTTCCTGTTTTCATTTCTAGATAGCCCAGCCCAAATGAGCTGGGCTGGGGAGTTTGGGGGGATTCCTAGCTATAAAATAAGCTGTAAGAAGAAAGAAGATCTCTCTTTTCCCCCTTTTGCCATTTTGGCTTCCCTTGGCATTTTGCTTCTCCGTCCTCTCCATTCTCTGTTGGGCCTTAACACATGGTGGCAGCCATCTTAGCCTACACCTGGCTGGGGCCTAGCTGAGAAAACAGAGTCCGGAGGTTTTTCCCTGCTCTTGGATTGTATATTGGAACCTGTGATAGTAAAGCCCTTTTAAAACTGCATCGGATTCCTGAGTCTTTATCCATTCCCACTGGCTTCGGAGGTAGAAGGGAACTCGCTTCCCGGCACTGTCAGGGACCCTGGCGGTGCTCTCCGACACTTAATAATAATAATAGGGTTTGCAATGTTTCAGAATCATACTGTAGCATCTCAAAATATCAATTCTAATAAAAGTATTTCAAATTATATCTCACTATATCAATTCTAATAAAAGTAATTCAAAAGTTTCAAAAAGTTAGCCCAAATATATTTTTTGATGCACAAGAAAGTCTGCAAGCCATGATAAGATTTTATAAAATAGCAGATGAGAAAAAAGAAATTTACATGAACAGTTTTGGTTGGTACAAGGAGAGACTAGAAAAACTAGTGAGTACTTTAAAAAAATTATAGTTTTAAGTCAAATGAAAATCAGATGGTCAAAATACTTGTGAAATATGTGCTATACAATCTGACAATTATAGGGGTAATTCTGTTTATATATAATCAACAATCAAGCTATCCTTTTTTTGATACATATCCCAGAAGATTCATGGCATTTCTCCCTACAGGAACATGTCTAAGATTTTCACCACTGCAGATTTTACAAAAGAAGGGTCTTTGAGGTATCGTAGGAATAGGGAATGATTTCAGGAATAGATAATTAACTACAGTAGATTTATACCACATATTATTATTTTATGGTTAGAAATAAATGCATACATTTATATAAAGTATAATGACAGGACTTAAAAAATATTACATAATAAGGAAAACTATATAAATGTATTGCACAAAATTTATATTCTAAGATATCCTAAAACCACTATGTACTCCATGAAGGTATATTCATTTCAAAAGATCAAAATCAAATATATTACTTTGGGAGAGAAATATATTACGTTCGACCCTGGGGAGAAAGCAAGCTGGATTATATAGGCCTTCCAAGACCATTACATGTGTCACAGCCCACACAAATCCATAGCCAATGAACTTAAAGAAAAACATATTTCAAATATTTCATCCTAAGATGCAAACTTAAAGAAAGACAAGAGAAGTGGTATGTCCTGTTCCAGTCATGTGCTTAATTAACCTGAATACATCCTGCCCACAGCAGATGGTGAATCTACACTGTCCAGATAACTAGGATAGATATGCGTGGTCAATGACTTATTGCTTAAGGCCCATGGGCTTACAGAGTTGGGGCCATAGTAGGACCTAACAGTTTGTGATTAAGTTTCAGTTTTACAGTGTCTATGCTTCCACCCCTTCACCAGTGGCTACTTCCCTCCACCAGTATCTCCAGTTTCCCTCCTGCTCCCTGTTCTTGTGAATTTCTGATATATTTGTTTTTCTATCTTTTTTTTAAATTTTTTTTATTGTAAAACTAGAAAAGCTGACCCATCCCCATCTTGTATGACCAGAAAGCAGCTGCATAGTCCATCAATAAAGCACAAGATGAGAGGCTACTACAAGATTATCCAACCGGCACGGCAGAGCCTGGTAAGCTACCCATGTCGTATTTGATATTCAAAAAACCAATAACTATTATAGACCTAATTCCCATGACCTGAAGGAATGGTTTTAGGCTATTCATGTTTCCGTAGCATGCAGATGCCCTTGGGCTACACTTGCATGTGACAGGACTTATGGAGATGTTACTGGTGCCCTCTCAAGCAAATCGATGAACAATGGGAAGAAAAGTGATACAAGTGATCCTTTGGGAAACTTTGGGAAAGTAGAGGGTAAAGTGTGAATAACTTATGAAGATGTGGCAGCAGGGATAATACATCAAAAAAAAAGAGAGCAAGAGTCCCTGGGGTGTGCGGCTGGCCGGGGCGGGTGCCTGGGACTGTGGTGGAGCCCCAGGTCTCCCGCAGAAGGTGGAACTACAACCCCCAGAAGCCCCGAGCGGAACCGGAAGTAAACCGTCATTTTGAACTCTCACCCCGGCCTGTCTGCATCTCAGGTAGAGTCCCCTGGGGTGTGCGGCTGGCCAGGGCGGGCACCTGGGGCTGTGGTAGAGCCCCAGGTCTCCCGCAGAAGGTGGAACTACAACCCCCAGAAGCCCGAGCAGAACCGAAGTAAACCGTCATTTTGAACTCTCACCCCGGCCTGTCTGCATCTCAGGTAGAGTCCCTGGGGTGTGCGGCTGGCAAGGCGGGCACCTGGGGCTGTGGTAGAGCCCCAGGTCTCCGCAAGAAGGTGGAACTACAACCCCCAGAAGCCCGAGCGGAACCGGAAGTAAACCGTCATTTTGAACTCTCACCCCGCCTGTCTGCATCTCAGGTAGAGTGCCTGGGGGTGTGTGGCTGGCCGGGCGGGCGGCCGCTTATGTGGCCGCTTATTAATACTAAAACTAGGAAATTCAACACCAAGGGAAGGTAATACCCTCAAGAAAAAAAGAAACAGTACACTAGAGGAATCTATCCCTGAACACCACAACACCATGGGAAAACAACGCACATCCCCAGCTCGAAGAACAGATGAAGGAATCGACCGTGAAGAATCAAAAAAGAATACAGATGTGCATGATCACTCCGACAATGAAATTAGAGAAGAAATTGGTAGGATGTTTAAGGAGCTCAATGAAAAAAATTGAGCAGATGTCCAATAAAATACAGGAGAACATAAACGAAGCAGTTGAAAGGGCAGTCAATAAACTACGGGAGGAAATGAGAGCAGAAATGAGAACCATGCAAATAGAAATATTATCGCTTAAAACTCAGTAGATGAAATGAAAAACACAATCGGGGCTCTCAACAGTAGGATGACAGCAGCATAAGTGAGAATCAGTGAGACTGAAGATGAGCTGCAGAAAGCACTCAGAGAACTATATAAGATGGAAAAAGATCGGAAAATGGATTAGCAACGGAACAAGAACAATGGGATGAAGCCAGGCGGAACAACATAAGAATCATCGGAGTCCCAGAGGGACAGGAAAGTAACCCCAAGGAAATTAAAACAGTTAAAAACATCCTGGCTGAAAAGTTCCCCAAGTTAAAAGATGAAGGCATCCAGATCCAAGAAGCTCAACGCGTAACAGCAAGAAGAGACCCCAATAGAAAGACCCCAAGACACATCCTAGTCAAAGAAATGGATGCCATAGACAGAGACAGAATTCTTCAGGCAGCAAGATCAAAGAAGGAAATTGTATACAAAGGAGCATCCATTCGACTTTCAGCAGACTTCTCAGAAGACACCCTCCAAGCCTGAAGGCAGTGGTGGGATATAGTAAAAAAACTTAATGAAATGAACGCCTCACCAAGAATTCTTTATCCATCTAAACTCTCACTCAGATTTGAAGGACAGATATACAACTTCTTGGATAAACAACAGCTTAGGAACTTTGTAAAATCAAAACCAACATTAAAAAAGGACTGAATGATCTACTATAAGACGAGACATAACCCAAAAGAACAACCAACCTATACAGAAAGATGGCACAAAAATCCCATGACAATAATCTCTCTCAATGTCAACAGTTTAAACGCACCAGTTAAGAGACACAGAGTGGCAAAATGGATCACAAAATTGAATCCGACATTCTGCTGCCTTCAAGAAACACACCTGAACAATCGGAGCAAAGACAGGCTCAAGATAAAAGGCTGGAAAACAATCCTTCACTCAAACAACCCATCCAAAAAGTCTGGGGTAGCCATACTGGTATCTGACAACATAGACTTCCAGGCTGAAGAAGGTCAGAAGGGACAGTGAAGGTCACTTCTTAATAGTCAAGGGATGCATATATCAGGAAGAAATCACGCTATTAAACATATATGCACCCAACGAGGGGCCAGCAAAATACCTAACACAACTACTAATAGACTTCAAAGAAGACTTTGACAGCAACACAATTGTAGTTGGAGACTTCAACACTGCTCTATCAACCCTGGATAGATCAACAAGATTGAAACTTACCAAGGAAATACTGGCCCTAAAAGAAGAGATGGAAGAAAGAGGGCTGGTAGACATATACAGGACATTTCATCCCCAAAAAAGCTGAATACACTTTCTTCTCCAGTGCACATGGAACATACTCCAAAATAGATCACATGCTGAGCCATAAATCATACCTCCATAAAATCAAGAAGATAGAAATTGTGCCAACTATTTTTTCAGACCATGATGCACTGAAAATAGAAGTTAATTGTACACAAAAACGGAGACCAATACCAAGTACCTGGAAACTAAACAGCTCACTGCTGAACAACCAGCAAGTCATAAAAGAAATCAAAGAGGAAATCCAAAGATTCCTGGAAACAAATGAGACTGAAGACACGAATTACCAGAACTTGTGGGATACAGCAAAAAGCAGTGTTAAGAGGCAAGTTCATAGCTCTTCAGGCATTCATCAGAAAAGAAGAAAAGGCCATCATAAACAGTCTGACTTCCCAACTTAAGATCTTAGAGAGTGATCAACAAAAGGAGCCCAACCCAAGCAGAAAGAAAGAAATAATAAAACTTAGAGCAGAAATCAATGAGATGGAATATCAAAAAACAATCCAGAAGATCAACGAAACCAAAAGCTGGTTCTTTGAAAAAATAAACAAGATTGACAAACCACTTGCAAGACTTGTAAGAAAAGGAAAAGAGAGAACCCAAATAAATAGAATCAGAAATGAAAACGGGGACATCACAACAGAAACCACAGAAATTCAAAAGATCATCAGAGATTACTATGAGAGCCTGTATGCCACGAAACAAGAGAACCTAGAAGAAATGGACAAATTCCTGAATTCCTATAGCCTCCCAAGTCTGCAACAAGAAGATTTGGAATACCTCAACAAACCTATCTCCATCGAGGAAAGAGAATCGGTAATCAAAAGTCTCCCCAAACACAAAAGCCCAGGTCCAGATGGATTCACCAGTGAATTCTACAAAACCTTTTAAAGAGGAACTTCTCTCAATTCTTTTTAAGCTCTTCCGGCAAATTGAAGAAACAGAAATACTCCCAAATAGCTTTTACGAGGCACATATCACCCTGATACCAAAGCAGACAAAGATGTCACAAAAAAGGAAAACTACAGACCAATCTCCCTGATGAATACAGATGCTAAGATCTTCAACAAAATACTAGCAAATAGAATCCAAAGAGTCATCAAAAAGATTATACACCATGATGAAGTGGGATTCATCCCGGGAATGCAAGGATGGTTCAACATCCGCAAGTCAATCAACATAATACATCATATCAACAAAAAGAAAAAAAAAAACCATCTATTGATCATATCAATAGATGCAGAGAAGGCATTTGACAAGATTCAACACCCGTTCATGATGATATCTCCGTAAAATGGGGATTGAAGGAACCTTCCTCAAGATAATCCAGGCCATCTACTACAAGCCCACAGCAAGCATCATTCTCAATGGGGGAAAAACTGAAAGCCTTCCCCTTAAGATCAGGGACAAGACAAGGCTGCCCGCTCTCACCACTTCTATTCAATATAGTACTGGAAGTACTTGCCATAGCAATCAGGGAAGAAAAAAGACATTAAGGGCATCCAGATAGGAAGGGAAGAAGCCAAGTTATCACTCTTTGCAGATGACATGATATTATACCTGGAAAACCCAAAACTCTCTACCAAGAGGCTCCTAGAAATAAACATTCTTATAGTAGAGTAGCAGGGTACAAAACCAATACCCAAAAGTCAATGGCCTTCCTATATGCAAACAGCGAAAGAGAAGAAAGGGACATTAAAGAAACTATCCCATTCATAATTGCACCGCAGAAAATAAAATACCTAGGAATCAGTCTGACAAAGAATGTAAAGGATCTCTACAAAGAAAACTACAAAACGTTACTTCAGGAAATAAAAGAAGACCTGAGGAAATGGAGACACATTCCCTGCTCATGGATTTGAAGGATTAACATTATCAAAATGGTAATACTCCCTAGAGCTTTATACAGATTCAATGCGGTCCCTATAAAGATACCCATGATGTTCTTCAAAGAAATTGAACAAACACTCCTGAAATTTGTATGGAATAATAAAACCCCACGAATAGCTAAAGCAATCCTTGGGAAAAAGAAGATGGGAGGTATCACTTTCCCCAACCTCAAGCTCTACTACAGAGCAGTTGTAATTAAGACAGTGTGGTATTGGTATAGAGACAGACCTGTAGACCTATGGAATAGAACTTAGTATCCTGAAATGCACTCACAAATATACAACCACTTAATCTTCGATAAAGGAGCAAAAAAATATTAAGTGGAGCAAAGAAAGCCTCTTCAACAAATGGTGCTGGGGAAACTGGGCAGCTACGTGTAAAAAATGAACTTAGACCTCCTTCTAACGCCATGCACAAAAGTCAGATCAAAATGGATTCTAGATCTCAACATCAGACATGAATCTATAAGGTACATCGAAGAAAACATAGGAGAAACGCTCTACGACATCGAAACAAAAAAGTATCTTTAAAGACGACACACCACTGACCAAGCAAATGGAAGCAATGATAAACAAATGGGATTATATAAAATTGAAAAGCTTCTGCACCTCAAAAAGAAATGGTGACCAAGATACAAAGACAATCCACAGAGTGGGAAAGGATATTCACCCAATACCCATCTGACAAGGGGTTAATATCCAGGATATATCAGGCACTGGTAGCACTCCACAAGAAGAAAACAGCCAACCCCATCAAAAATGGGGAGGAGAAATGAACAGAAGCTTCCAAAAAAGAAGAAATTCGAATGGCCAAAAGGCATATGAAAAAGTGCTCTTCATCTTTAATCATCAGGGAGATGCAAATCAAAACAACAATGAGGTACCATCTCACACCAGAGAGACTGGCACACATCCAAAACAGCAAGAACAACCGGTGCTGGCGTGGATGTGGGGAAAAAGGGACTCTCATCCACTGCTGGTGGGAATGCCGACTGGTCCAGCCCTTTTGGAAAACAATATGGGCATTCCTCCGAAAGCTAGATATTGAGCTCCCATTTGATCCAGCAATAGCACTCCTGGGAATATACCCTAGAGACCGAAAAACACATAGCAGAAACACTATCTGTACTTCTTTATTCATCTCTGCGCTATCCACTATAGCTAGAATCTGGAAACAACCTAAATGCCCGAGAACAGAGGACTGGCTAAAGAAACTGTGGTTCATCTACACTATGGAATACTATGTGGCTGTCAGAAAAGATGAAATTATGAAATTTACCTGCAAATGGATAGACATGGAGACTATCATGCTGAGTGAAATTAGTCAGAAGGAAAAGGACAGATATAGAATGACTGCATTCATTAATAGGATATAAATAGATATCAGTGTTTTACTAAATATGGGAAATGGTAATGGCAGATTAAAACTCACCACTGAATATACACAAAGAGACTTAAGTGATAAACTCTAAATATCTGCAGGGCTAGCCACAATGTGTAAAATAAGAGGGAGAGAGATGCAGAGACAGAGAGAGAGATAGAGAGAGAGAAAGAGAGGAAACTGGGGGTACCTGCTATTAAGGCGGCCTGGGGGGGGGAGGGGAGGGGTACATTGGTGGTGGAAATGGGGCACTGGTGGAGGGATGGGTGCTGGAATACTGCATTACCAAGAACCAATTATGAACACCTTTGTAATTGTATGTTTCATGGTGGTATAATAAAAAATTAAAAAAAGAGAGCACTGTGTTGATTATTTACAATGAAGTGAATAATAGAACTATTTTTTCTACCTGTAAAGAATAATTTTTATAAAAGATTTCTCTTATTCTCTTCCCTAAATTTTTTTCAACACAAATCCTATTGAGTTAAATAAAATAAAATCTTTCATTTTACGAAATGGAGCAAGGAATGCCTCTTCAACATGTGGTGCTGGGAAAACTGGGAAGCTACATGTAAAAAATGAATTTGGACCTCTGTCTAACACCATGGACAAAAGTTAGATCAAATTGGATTAAACATCTCTATCAGACCTGAATACATAAAAGTGCATTGAATAAAACATAGGAAAAAATTCTCTACTACATTAAGGCTAAAGGCATTTTCAAATATGAAATACCACACAGCAATTGGAAGCAAAGATAAACATATGGGACTACATGAAACTAAAAAGCTTCTGCACCTCAAAAAAACAGTCAACAATATGCAATGACAGTACAGGAGTGGAAAAGCCCCATCCGATAATGTTGACTATCCAGGATATTTTAGGCACTGGTAAAACTCGCAAGAAGAAAGCAGCCAAACCCAAAAAAAAAAATGGGGAGAAGAAATGAACAGAAACTTTGACAAAGAAGGAATTGAATTTGCAAAAGGCACATGAAAACATGCTCATCATCACTAATCATCAGGGAGATGCAAATCAAAGCAACAATGAACTATCACCTCACACCACAGAGAGAGACTGGCACACATCCAAAAGAGCAAGAACAACCTGTGCTGGAGTGAATGCAAGGAGAAAGGGACTCTCATCCATTGTTGCTGGGAATGTCAACTGCTTCAGCCCTTTTGGTAAACAATATGGACATTTCTCCAAAAATTAGAAACTGAGAGCACATTTGACCCAGCCATATCACTTCTGGGAATATAACCTGGGAAGCCAAAAATACACAACAGAAAGACCATCTGCACCTTTATTTGCATAGCAGCTCTATTCACAAAATCCAGAATCTGGAAACAACCAGAGCGAGTACCTGAGAACAGGAGATTGGATAAAGAAATGTTGGTACTTCTACACAATGGAATACTATACAGCTGTTAGGTAAAACCAAGTTATAAAATTTGCCCAAATGGATGGACATGGAGAGAATCATGCTGAGTGAAATTAGCCAGAATGAAAAGGACAGATATAAAATGACTGCATTTATTTGCGGGATAAAAAATATATATATGGTATGATTCCAATATCCAAGGCCAGGCAAAACATGGATTAGGAGGTCTTGTCAATAGGTGGAATCACCGCAAGTGTGGGAATCAGAGGTTAGGTAAGACAGAGAAGGGAACAGTGAAACAGTGTACTAATAATTGTTGTAAATGATAATGCCAATCTAGAACTGAGCATTGATAATAAGCAATGTGATATACATGATAACCTCTAAATGTATGTATTGCAAGCCACAATGTGTAGGAGAAGGAAGAGACAGATAGAGACAGAGAGAGACACACAGAGAGAGAGAGATTGAGAAGAGATTGAGAAGAGAGGCAAAGTGGCTGCCATAGAGACAGGCCAGCGGAGGAGGGAGGGAATCAGGGGACATTTGTGGTGTGAAACGGGCACTGGTAGAGGAATGGGTGCTGGAAAACTGTATGACTAAAACCCTACAAACATGATATAAATAGGAGATATACAAACATGAGCATCTTTGTATATCTCACAATGATATGATAAAATTTTTTAGAAAAATAACTAAAGTAAAATTACAATGTCCATTAGAGTGTTCTCTACCCAAATTCCAAACACATGAGGTCTAAACACTGCTGAATAATTTTTGGTTTTGTTTGTTTTGTGGGAGTGACACAACTGGAGGTGCTCAGGGCTTATTCCTGGCTTTGTGCTCAGGAATCATTCCTGGTGGGCTTTAGGAACATATGAGTTCCCAGTGAGTGAACCCAGGTTGATAGTGAACAATATAAAAATGCCCTACCTGCTGTTCTATTGCTCCAGCACCTGAGCATTTTGGGAAGAAGTTGAGTGTCTGATGTAAGTAACAAGAGTACAAATAGCACTGAAGAATAAGATGCATGTTCATATCCGTTTATTGATCATCACATTAGAAGCAGTAGCTCACACCAGCATATTATTAGTCTAGTATTGTCAATTTTATGAGAAAAAAAATTGGGACACTATCAAATGTCTGCCTTGTGCATAAGAGACAAAATATGTCTTTGCTTCTTACTTTCTCTCTTAGCTTCTGCAGTTCTTACAGATGTTTTCTTTCTGATTCTTGTCTTTGCTTCCCTCTGTGACCCTTTCTCTCTTACTGATTTTGTTTTTAACTTTCCTTGACTCTCAGTCCTGACCTCCTGACTTTCTTGTAACTAACACCATTACTCTATGTCCTGGTATCCACTTGAAGATTATTGCTTTGCGCTGGCATCTGAGAGTTTCCTCACTGGCATCTGAGAACTTCCTCCTCTCCTGACCTGACAGCCACCACTCAACATTGCATATTCGAAAAGGGAGGAGAGGCAGAAGCCCCCACAGAAAAACATCTGTGTCACTGCCCATTTTTTCACATCATCTTTGAATATTTTTCTTCATACTAAGTTTACTATTAGAGTGAGTATTATATTTCTTTTTTAATGAAAACCACTTGTAGATTTTGTGAAAATTCTATTCATATTTGTATAAAGCTCCTTCTGTGCTATCTGAATGTTATGTCCAGGTTCCCAAGATGTCAGAAGATGAAGAAGACAAAACCCTGTATGAACTTGTACCTGGGTCAGTAAACTAATAGGGATCCTATTATAATTTAGCACTAAAGTAACCTCCTTATATGACCGAAGGGAGGGTTTTTCTTTGGATTAAGTATCTGTTTCCTGTCCTGATCACTGGCACCTGCTCCAGATTTGGATGAGAATGCCACATGCAGCCACCAGCATCTGGCATCCCAAGCTAACCTGAGTTTAGAAAGCTCCATATGTGGTCAGAAATGTAGAAACTTTCTGACTGAGGTTTTCATTAATCAAACAAAAGCTTAAGGGTTTCCTTTCACTTCAAAGACAAGATCCTCAAAGCAATACTTCCTGTTGTGCTAGTAGTGATGATATTATTTTAATAGGCAGGAGGCACTAGAGCATAAGAGTAAAATACAAGGGATGTATTTTCTAGACATGGAGCGTCATTGAGCAGTGCCAATCGTTTCACAAAATTAAAAACCATTAAAGTATCTTTAAAGATTTTAGAAATTGGTCAATGGGCCAGACTGATAGTATAGTGGGTAGAGTCCTTGCCTTACACACTGTCAGCACATGTTTTATCTCCATTACAACATGTGTTCCACCAACCCTCTTTAGTACTGATCCCTGAGCACAGACCAGAAGTAACACCTGTGCACTGTTACTTCCAGTGGCCCAAAATATTATATACAACTCAGTCGTTAAAGTAACCACTTGAAAATCATCTCTGACTTATCATTTCTTGTCTTTTTGGCTAAGGAGTGCCTTTTCTGATAATTAAAAAAAGATTAATATAACTAAAGAATATCACATTTATTTTATTTTATTTTTTTTCTTTTTGGGGTCACACCCGGTGATGCTCAGGGGTTTCTCCTGGCTCTGCACTCAGGAATTACTCCTGGTGGTGCTCGGGTCCATATGGGATGCCAGGGATCAAACTCAGGCCTGCACAGGCCGGCCACATGCAAGACAAACACCCTACCCGCTGGGCTATCGCTCTGGCCCCAAATATCACATTTATTAAGTGATTTTTTCCCGTCAGATATGTCATTAGATAAATTAGCATGTCTTATTTTCCATTTTTCTATTAGATCTCAGCTTCGTTCTCTGCCTTCTTTTCTTCTGCTGTAATCTGCTTCCTTCAGAACTACATTTCCAAAACTTCTTTTCCTATAGCTCTAGTATATTTTTGGTCAATTGAAGGCATTACTTAAAGAACTAGGTCCTTTCGTTAACATTTATGACCTCAGTGACCTACACAGTGTGAGTTAGCTTCTCCCTCAAAATCCAAGACTGCCAAGTGGGTTCCACTTAGTTTTATCTTTTACCAAGTTACCTTTGTCTATTAGCTCAATGAAAACCACTCTACTGCTTTTGCTATAGATATAAATATGGTTGTGGTTATCACCTATGTTTTATGTCTAGGCTGCCTCTTTTTTCCCTAAATTAACTTAGTAGTTTTTAGCACCTATATAATCAATTTCTTGTTAGAATTTATTTCTGCTTAAAATATTCTGAACAATATCAGAAAATAGAAAGAAATATGTATTTTTATTAAAACCCATGTATCCATTAACATAAGCTAAAAATTATGAGGAAGGCATAATTAATCTATAAGATAATAACACAGGGTGCAAAGACAATGCAAAGTTAAAATATATTTGTGAGTAACTTTTGAGTACCTGTTTGTACAAGTCTGTGTGTGTGTGTGTCTGTAATTATGGTAACTAAAATCAATCTAAGTTGTGAGCTATGTGCTACTACACTATGTAATTTTTAATAAATCCTCATTGCTATGTCCCCCTGTAATCTTGTATTATATATTATTTTTAATCTAAATGTGCTTTATAGAAGAAATCCTGTTTCATGAAAAAATCACCAGTTAAAAGGAGTAAGAAAGCTATCAGTGAACTATGTGTGTCTAGCATCTTTCCTCTCTACCCAAAAATAGATACCTTAATTCCTCCTCAATTTCAATATACTCAATAAGTTTCAGACCTCACACCTCAGTTAGCTTCCAGATCCATGTTTCTCTAGATGTTTTCTAGATGTTTCTGTTCTCTACTCTAAATTCAGCCTTTGTATTTTCAATTTGTATTTTCATTTCATAAGAAATACTTAAATATTTTCATTTCTCGTAGTTTTATCCTCTTTGACTTTTTATATTCCATGCACTTTTATTACTTTCCTTCTTTCTAAAACATTTATTCATTCATTTATTTGCTTACTTATTTACTTACTTACTCACTCACTCACTCACTCTTCTTACTTACTTACTTGCTTACTTACTTACTTACTTACTTACTTACTTACTTACATACATACTTATTGAATCACCATGAGTTAGAGCATCACAAAGCTGTTCATGATTGGGATTTTGTCGTAAATGTTCAAACATCCATCTGTCCACCAGTGTACACTTCCCAACTCTAATGTCCTCAGTTTCCCTCCCAAATCAGTTTCCACAATCCACAACCCCCATCTGCCTCAGTGGCAAGCACCTTTTTTTTCACGCTTTCTTTTTCCTTTTGTGTGTTATGATTTGTAACTGGGTGACAGAGCCTTTGTTTTGTGGATGTGACTGCCAGGGCTTCCAAATTTACAGGGAGGTATGGAGGTAATCCATCCCAACCCTGAGAGAGCCTGGAGATTTCAGTAACAAAAACTGCTTACTCTAATTTTCAGCAGATAATATCTCAGTCTATAGTCCAGTCTGGAGCATCATAGTGATTTTGAATTTTGAAGCAAGCAGCTCCTGAGGACTCTGCATGCGTGGGGACCTGGATGCTTTGCCCTCCCCAATGCACCTCATCTGTAGAGCCCTATAGAGTTCCAAGTTTAACGTAGCTTCTTATCTGTTTTGAGATTTATTTATCAACCTCTGAAGCAATGCTAGTGGAAGAGCTTAGATAGTATCTCTGGAATTGGTTCATGGGGATGACTACTGGTACTTCTAAGAATATAGGGAAATGGTTGGAGGTAGTCCATTCGTGACTTTGAAAAAGACTGGAGATTTTGGTCACAAAAGTGGTATACCTGAATTTTCAGCAGGTTAATATCTCAGTGAGGTCCATCCCTAGGTGGTGGACACTGCCACAGGGCATGGCAGCAATGTTGGAGTATGGGGAACAAGTAGCTGTAGAGGATTCTGCTTTGAGGATACCAGGTTCACCCACCCCACTCTGATGCACCTTGTCATATGTCTGAGTTTAACTGTGGCTTCTGATCTCCTTTGAGATTTATTGATGGGTCTCTGAAGCATGGCAAATAAGTGAGCTGATATGGCTGAGCCTAGATGGTTTGTGGCCATGGCTCCCACACACCTGACTTTCGGTGGCTTAATTTCCCAGAAACTTGGTATGAATTGTTGGAGTCTGGCCAGAAGAACATCAACAATTTGGTGGTATCAGGAAACCTTCAGGCCGCTAATACATTAGCCCCATGCATCCAGGTTGACCTGCCAGTGGCACCTACTCCCAGGGGCCCAGTAGTGATGGCTGACATGGACCTGGCAAGGACCAGAACCAGACCAAGGCTGCTGCCTTTTTTAGCTTGAACACTCTGGGTGGGATCCAGCCACCAGCCCAGCAAAACCTGACAAGAGGACACACTTCCCCATGCTGGGTCTCCAGACATTTAGCTCTCATGGAGTTTTCTTCACATTATGAGTGAGCTGGAAGTGTAGGCTAGTCCAGGAAGGAAATGGTGGTGGGGCCACTGTGGGTTGCAAATTGCTGGGGCCTTATGGTGAGGATCCACTATGCCTCTTCCCCAGATCTCAACCCCCACTCTTTGTAGCGGTGCCGATTTGGATTGACAAGCCCTTTTCAGACTCTAGTACTCTTCTGCCACCCACAGCTCTGAGAGCTCTGGGGACTCCACCAGCTGACATTTGCGTTGCTGGCATCTTCAGGTGACCCACACTGGGCCAACACACCACCGCTGGGCAACTGCTCAGTTGGGTTTAATTGCACTCTCTCTGAGCCAGAATATCCACAAGACACCCACATTCACAAATTTTGGGGCCCCATTGGCTCTTCAGACTGAGAGCTGCCCACATCAGCCATCTTTGCTAATTGCTGCTACACCGCCACCATATTGCCTCGGTCTCTTCCCCTGTTTGCTTTTAAATCTGATTTAATCTGACGTGACATTATTGTTATCCTTCTTCATTCTGGGTTGAATGACACTTGATGCTAAATCTCCTAATAGCCTGATTTAAAAGAATTACTATGGCACCTTCAGCACTGTTGTTGACTTACTGCCATATTTTCATCATGATCTCCTTTATCATCTCCCTTACTATTAGGTGATCTGTGTCTTCCACAGCTACAAATTTTCATTTCTCCACCTGCTCTTTGATAGATATTCATCAGCATTTTGGATCATTTCCCACTGCTGTTATTATTATTGGACTTACCCTTACTAAATAAGTTTCACCCACCTTTTAAATTTTCAAATACCATTTAAATATAAATTCCCCAAGGCATATTTGCAACACATTTAGTCTCTAGTCATTTAGATTCATTATTGTAAAGTCTGTTAGCCATCTTTTATGCAACTCTAGAATTGAACTCATTATTGTAATCTTAGAAAATTGGCTTTCTCACATGTAATTGATATTTTAACACATTTTGAGGATTTGAATTTATCAGATGTGTAACATAAGAGTTTTCTAAGTTTTTTAAATTTCTCTAATATGCAAATTAGAGCTAGATTTTCACCTAGGTTTCTTCCATCTGGTTCCTATTCCCCTTCTCTACATCCATTACCTAAGCTCAGTTCTAAACTTGCCCTTTCTTATCCATACACCACACCACTAGTGATTTCTTGACATACAACTTTCTCTTTTAAGAAAAATTCTTTGTTAAGCCCATAAAAGTTCAGTTTGTCTCCACCATATATGATTTATATTTTTTCCTGCCAGTCTTTTTTAAAATTTATTTTTATTGAGGTACTATAGTTTACAATGCTATTGAAGTCATTGTTTTATCGCTTTTGGGACTGTTACACCAAGTTTTTTTATATTCAACTTTCTAGGTTCAAGTTTCTGGACTGAATTTCACACCCTATTAGCATCGTTTCTTCCTTTTTTCCTGTTCTAGCATAATGATCCTATGTTCCATGTATTTGAGGAGTTTTCCCCACCAAAATGACACTATCCATATTATTTCCCATTTCTAAAAATATAACTACTTTCTCATTGCCTAAGTTTGCCCATTCTTTTGGATTATAATTCAGCTATAACTTCTTCAAAGATGAGTCCTCTATCATCTTATCAATTCATTCTCTCAACCTAGATTAGACACAGGAGTATAGTCTTTTTTTCAGTAGAGGATTTTTTTTTCAGGGTATAACTCTTCATATGACTATTTGGTTAATAAGCTTCTCTTCTATTACTCTATAAGCTCCTTGAAGATAGAATCCTGGAATCCTAATACTTATCTGAAATCAATAATCCATTAGAATCTGAAAAACAAATTAAAAGCCACTGAACACAGTTACTGTTATCTGCCAGTCTGACGAATTATGATGGATGCAAAATTAAACCATAAAAATCTTTATAATCCTCTTTCTTATGAATATTTTGAAGAGCATTCTGTATAATATAAAAAATACGATACTTTCATATGGCTTCAGATGTCGCCTTTGCGTTTTTAATATAAAATGATCCATGTAAATTGTATAATAATTTAACAACTTGGTTGGACCTTACTCTAATGGCAGGTGGGAACCCTTCATTTCATTCATTATTATTTTCTTTGTAATGAATTGTAATAGATGTTGGTACTTTTAACCAAATGACAATTAAAGTTGTGATTCTAATCTCTACCTTTGAAATTACATATACTGAGACTGGTGCATAAATCCATAAATCACCAGTGTAAGCAGCCAATAAAAGAAGGAAGTAATATTTTTATTTTGATAACTGTTATAAACAGTGCGCTTTCTTTCCTCTTACATAATTTTGTAGGAAACTGAAAACCACATAACTTTCCAAGCATAATGTAGAAGCTGGCAATGTCAGAGAAACTATAAATGGCAAATTAAAGGAGACTATGAGTTGTCAAATTCATTGTTTTATATAAACCTTCAAACATTTGGCAAAGTGGAGCGAATTTGAGTATGAGATAGAAAACAGTAAGATGTTTTTTAAAGAAAATCGAACCTCCAAATTTCTGTACTAAAATAAATCTGCTAATGATTCTGAGGCCCGTAGTCAAAATCATAATCAAAGACTAAAATGGGACCATCCTTGGTCTACTTGTTCCATCATTTTTCATATCTGAATGATTTCCATTGTATATTAGTGATTGTCGCTTCCTTTTTATTTATATTTTGCCTGTGTTATACAAGATCTGCAAGTTGTAGTTATAGAGTGCTTTCAGTATGATATTATTCAAGTAGAAAATATTTTATTATTTAATTTAATGCCTATCCACAAAGGAAAGCACTTATTGCATGTTCTTATTGCACCTTTGTTTTCTATTGATTTGTATTGGGTTTAAAAAGAAAGTAACGAACCTTAAAGGTCATCACGATTTAATCTGACACACATTTATGTAGGAATTTAATAGATAGATATATACATATATATGCTCACTGCATTTGTACATATATAAATACAGGATGCCTTTCTAAATGTTTTAAAATAAGATAATATCCTAAGAGATTTTTTTGTTCTACATGAAAATGATTTTAAACTATCAAACTCAGGAAAGAATGCCTAAGTGGGATCACGAAGAGAAAGAAGTTATATTGCCCTGGAAGAAGGTAGCTGAGGTAAAAGTTTCTAGTTGCTCTCCCCCTGCACCCCCCCCCACCACCACCCCCAACCACCCCCACTCCTGGGAGACATAGATGAAGGAGGTGCTGCCTGTGATCCAGAGGGAAGGACACTGAGACAGATTCCTTAGGTGATTAAAAGACACAAAGTACAAAAAAAGAAAGTATTGGCTGAGAATCAAGTTAGATTATAAAAGACTTCTCACTGAAAAGGGAGAATCTGCTAGCAAAGATGTTGGACTCCCCAAGCACCCCCACCCTTTCTCTTGAAAAAGAGCCACACAAAAAAAACTAGAATAGAAATGCTTTCATCTGAAAAGAAAGAAATGAATACTTGTAATTTCTGGGTCATCAGAATAGCTCAGCAGCCAATCCCAGCATTAGCCTCACAGAGGAAAATTGGGCTAATGAATGACCTTGAGTGTCTCTTTATATCTGGCAAAGATTAAAACGCCCTCAGTGCTGGGACTGAGAGAGACAGGGGATCCCCCCACCAGTGCAGCTTCCACTAGGGAGAGATCTGGGAGCTTGGTGGAGTTTGCTTTCCATTCAGTAGTTCCATTCCTTGAAGACTGTAAGATGTTATCATAAGTTCTGAAGGTGCAGGAAAAAGTCAGCCAATCTCCCCAGGCCTGGTTTTCCTCACCTGTAATACAAATTAAGGAAACCTTCACTTACACCACAGATCTCAAAGGCTTTTGCAGCTGTTTTAATGCATTGGAAACATCTTTTATAAATCCCAAAGGCCTAAGCTTA
Organism: Cryptotis parvus; assembly: GCA_021461705.1. NCBI lineage: Eukaryota > Metazoa > Chordata > Mammalia > Eulipotyphla > Soricidae > Cryptotis > Cryptotis parvus. The sequence continues at coordinate 47,185 of JAJIBD010028575.1, forward strand.
AAATAGTAATTCTGACCCCAAATTCCTTTCTGTCGGTGTCAAACTCAGCACTTCTATGAAGAAGTCTAGAAAATCTCCTTGGTAGGCCAAACACCATGTGTCCAAGAGGTTAAGTAGGAAGCAGAGTGTGAATTACTTAGAAAGCAGTTTTATAAACAAACACCAACTGAGACAACTCTGGACTAATTTGGAGGTGACTTAAGTCCAATTTCCGGCTCCTTCCGCTCTTTCTTTTCAGGTCCAAAGAATTAAGTGCTCCAAAGAGAGCCCCTGCTAAAATCAGTGCCTCTCTCCTCCTCAAGATCATGACAGGAAGAGACTGTCTTTTGTCACCATTTGACTGACTGGTGAGTGACATTGAAATGTTCCATCTTGCACAGGCTGAAGGACAGTGGCACTAATCCTAAAGGACATAAAGGAGTTCTTAAAAAAGGAAATGGCTTAGAAAAAGTGGCCCAGATCTCATCCAATGAAGAAACTGAAAGCATCTTCTGACGGGCAGTTAGCAAGAGGCCTATCAATCAATCAGTCCAGAGGGCTCCAGACACCTACAGACTACCTTCACCAGCCTCCACCAATCTATTGTGATGCAAAGCTGAGACTCAAAACCCAGGATCTCAACTAAAAAAAAAAAAGCTCTTTGTGGCGGCGGCAGAAGCCCAGGTCATATGAGGGCAAATGACCAAAACAGCGGGCTTTAAGGAGCAATTTAGGGTGCAGGGCAGACTCTGCCTTTTTCTGCCTTTATGTAGTTGCGTTCTTCTGCAGTCCCGGCTGTGATCTCAGCTCTTCTCACAGGCTGTCTTGGCTATCTGCCTGGGCTCCTGCTGTCTTCATCTGTAGGAGCTGCGCAGCTCAGCAAGAAACTGTTCTTCGTGTGCCCATCACAGCCTAGAAGTAAAAGAATACTGAGATACTTACTTGAAAAGCAAAAGAAGCTCTTGTTGCTGAATTCATGCTTTTAAGGACTTCTGCTTTTACAAAAGGAAACATTCCAAATCTAAAAGATAAGATAAAAAAAAAAGCAGCACATCTTAAAGCCTTATGGCTGAGGGTTCTTTTTCACACTACAGTGAAAACATGTAAGAACCTTGAGAAAAATGCCCACTAATGGGTTGCTGATTGCTTTTGCAGACACCACATTAGTTTTCGTTTACTGTTTAGAGATTCGGAGTCATGACTTGTTAGATATTATGTACTAGTTCTCCTACCAAGAGTAAGATGTTTAACCCTACAGTACTCTGTGTGATTGCTGTGACTGATGCTGGAATTACTCTTTTATTTGATAACTATGTACAACGATAAAACATATGAAGACAGTGTTCCTGATGTGTAAATAGGCAGATTCTTCTGGTAATTATTTTTGTTTATCAGATACCTACTGTTTTATTGATGTTCATTGTTTATAATAAGGCCAATATATTTTGCTCTATGTTCAGAAATGAGAGCAGAAAAATGTCACTCACCTATGACATATGAATCATATTTATGATGTGAATCAGATTTATCACTATTTAAATTATAAACTTTGAATGTATTTAAATATTTGCTCAATAATTTTTAACAGATCTTAAATTGTTGGTGTCTAGTAACTGCTTGACCATATTCAGTAAGTGTATAATCAAAAATATCTTTGACTACTATTATATATCAAGATATTATATTTGAGTAAGTGTTAATGGGAGAAGGAGGGATTTGATAAAATGTAGGTCTTCAGGCTTACACAAAGTAAATCTGTGATGGTTGCTTCTTGAATTTACATATTATCTTGTGTAAATATACACAAGTGATTAAGAGTTCTAACTTTAATAAAGTAGGTTATTTTTGTTTTACTCCACTGGGAAATAAAGGATAGATGTTGCTGAGTTTATATTAGATGCTCAGTAAATATGTGTTGATTGGTTAACTGTTAAATAAAAAAAAGCAAGGAAGGAAAAGAGAGATAGTACAAGCCATTTATTTGCCTTGCACACAGCTGACTCAAACTCTATCCCCAGCATCACTGAGCACCAGCCTCACTAAGCTAAGTCCTGAACCCAGTTGGTGGGCTCAGCATCCAGACCCCAAAATAAAAGGTCAGAAAAATGAAATTTTATTATGTCACTTATAAAATTTTAAATCCAGATAGACTAAGATAATCATTATCTGGCTTTAGTAATTTTCTTATTAAAGTTTATTTTTCTTAATGCTCATTTTTTTAGGGAACAAATATAAAGCATAATTTATCTCAGGGTACCATAAAACTCCTATTGTCTTACAATAGCAGGATCATTAATAGAGTCATAAGTTCTTAGTACATCTAAATCTTGCCCTGATGATCCTTCAGAAGTACAGCTGATATTTTAGCTTAAAGTCACCAGTCCTTTCACTTCTGTATAATTGGGAACAGAAGCAGAGACATCCAAAGAATATAAATGCTCCCACAAACATTTTTAAGAATTTTGATTTAATTATAATCTCCTATAATTATAACTTAAGGATGATTATAGTGACTTCTTTTGAAACCTGCCCGTTCTTAGCATAAATGTTTGAAACATAAGCATTACTATGTAGTATCACTTTTATACTCTCAAGATGTTTGGATTAAAGTCAGCATAGTTCGGTAGAGTCCAAATTTGGTTTTTAGTTTCATCTCTGCATCAACTATGTATTTTGAGCAAATTGCTTAGTCCTTTTTCTTCTGGGAAATTTCATATATCATATTAGATCATCTCCAATGACTCTTTATTCAGAGGAAGTGTAATATCTCCCTGAATAATAACCCGATACTTTTCATAGATTGAAAGCTTCAATATGTCTGTCACTAACTAAGACCTTCTCCTATAATTTCTTATTTGATTTATGATTATATATGCTACTTTCCAGGTAATGCTCGTGCTTACATGTGTTAAGTGTGGTGCTTAATGTTTCACAGGTAATAAATGACAGATGTGGAGCTTTAGCCCATGAACTCTGACCACAATATTTAGCTAAATTTGTCTGAAACTAAAAAAATAAAAATACTGTGCTGTTTTAAAAGTATTTAAATAGAGAAACTATCACAGGTTGAGCTCTCTTATAACTGGTTTTCAAGATAGAGATTAACAAAGAAGGCTTATTGGAAGATGCTTTTTGAAGGGCAGAGAATGAAGCAGAATTGAAAACAGGGGGAAAGTGAGCTATATTTCAGTCTCAATGTATGCATCAGCCATTCCTTTCAGAAATTGTGAAGATTCAAAGATGATTCAAGGTTGTCCTTCTTTCAAGAGAGAAAGCAAGGTTCTTTTTACATCCCCGCAAATCGATCATTGGTTGCCAAACCATTAGAATGGGCTTATGACCATTGATAAGGTAGATCAGTAATTTATACAGTCCCTATAAAAAGTTATTGTCTCTTGTCAGTCATTTTAGAAGCAAAGGGAATAAATAATTATTGTTTAAGGGAAATTGGGTGGTTCGTCACAGTATACAGATGGAGGGAAGTACAAATATTAGCTATCTCATTTATTCTTATAAATAAAAATGTTACTAGGAAATAAAATACATTGAAAAAATATACTTAAGTTCCAGAGTGGCCTGATAAGCAAAAGAATGTTGTGGTTTGATCTCAGGTAGATAGATATAAAAAATTAGCATTTTAATCATTATGTGATTAACAGTATTTTGATATTGTGAAAAGGCTCAATGAACTGTAGGCCTCACCAAGAATTCTTTACCTGGCTAGACTTACATTCAGCTGTGAAGGAAAGATACACAAATTCATGGATAAACAACAACTCAGGAACTTCATAGACTCAAAACCAACTTTAAAAGGATTGAAGGGTCTACTGTAAAATAAGACAGAACCCAAAAACACAACAAGTTTAAACAGAAAGATACACAAAATCTGATGACAATAATCTCTCAAAGTCAAAGGTCTAAATGCACCAATTAAGATACACCCAATTAAGAGACACCGAGTGCAAAATGGATTAAAAAGCTGAATCCAACATGCTGCTGCCTACAAAAGGCTTTTACTAATTATCAATAAAAAAAACAAGCTTTGCCACTACAATCCAAGATAGTGGGATTCCCCAGAGAGAACTTGGGCCCAAGTGCATTATCAGAGATCTGACCAAGAGGTGGAGGGAGACTTCTACCTCTTGGTCAGATCTCTGATCATGCACTTGGGCTCAAGTCTCCCACCAAAGTGAATGCCTACCTTAAGTTAGTCCCCTTGTATATCCAAAAGCAATAATCCTTTTTTCAGGGAGGGTAGTGTTAACAAAGATCAAGAATCAGATTCTAGGTATAGATGTAAGTTGGTGCCACACTTACTTCAGGTCTAAGCAAATGATTATGCCACGGACTAGTCCCTTCCTCCAAGATTATCTTTTATGTCAAAACACTGGAGAGAGAAAGAGTGCTGGTATAAAGAAATACTTCCTAATGGATGTATATTCATGGGGAGAAACACATAATTTCATGAACATCATGCAATCTAGATGATACCCACCAGGTTCTTCTTATTTATAATCTTCACCAGGGTGATCCTGAGTGTCTTGTCCTCTGTTTATTGAAAGGGTCATGTTTGCCTGCTTTAGTGTAAACTATTATGATCCTTCCTTTAATCTTAAACAGTAGGGGCCAGAGCGATAGACAGCGGGTAGAGTGTTTGCCTTGCATGCGGCTGACTGGGGTTCGATCCCTGGCAACCCCTATAGTCCTCAAGTTCCGCCAGGAGTAATTACTGAACAGAGAGCCAGGAGTAACCCTTGAGCATCACTGAGTGTGACCCAAAAAGCAAAAAAAGAAAAATAAACTTGCACAGTAGTCTCAACTTAGCCAGGGTGGTTGTTTCCTCATAAATTCAAACTGTCTCACTCTGGGACCAACGTGTATCAAGAGTAATTGTGCCCAATCTAGAAACATTGAAATCATAGTAGAGATTATAATAATATTTGGAAGTTATTAATTCAGAGTTAAAATGATTCTCGTAACTGCCACACCCTCTATTAGTGTTTACACAAAAGAGCAATAGATTTCCTCTGCATGAACCCTGGCTCAGAAACACATAAATAGCTTAAACTGTAAATAGGTTATACAGAAATGACCCTAAGCTAGCTATGCCCCATCATCCAACACTCTACAATGTGCTATATATATATATATATTTTTAACCTTTTTTGTCTTTTTGAGTCATATCCGGCAACACTTAGGGGTTACTCCTGGCTCTTAGCTTAGGAATTACTCCTGGTAGTGCTTGGGGGACCATGTGGGATGCTGGGGATTGAACCTGGGTCTCCCATGTGCAAGCCCTACCCACTGCGCTATCACTCCAGCCCCTGTATGTTATATTTTATGGGTACAATTTACCACATTTGTCCACAACATACCAATATTCTTCTGCCACAGTCCACTGAGCACTTTCAGCCCAATTCCACCCATTGGATAACCTGTTATTCAGTCAAGAGTTTATGAGCTACTTACTTCACTTGACATTATCTATTTTTCCCAGTTTTGCTTCTTTATATGCCACATATGAGTGAGATTATCCAGTGTTTGTTATTGTCATTCTGACTTATTTCATGCATCATTAGCTCTTTCACCTTCATGTGGCAAAGACAAGAATTCATCTTATTACTACACTTGATCTTAGCCAAAATGCCAAGAAGCGATGAGAATTCATCTTATTACTGACCCAGTTTATATATATATATCACATTCCTTTATCTGTTTAAAGAATTTATCATATATTTAACAATGCATATCTTTTGAATTTGCATCAAAATGTTCTGATAGTTTGGCTTTACTCTTGTTTGTTTCCGAGAATTTGGAAATTTCTCCTTTTAGTTATTCACATAATCAATAATTATTCAGTGGCATATTGTTTAGCCTTCAACTGTTTTAATTTTTCCAGTTTTCCCTCTAAAATTGATTTCTAATATTATTTTATGTAATCCAAAAAACTACTTGTTATATAAATTTTTAATGGTTTTATTGATACTGTTTTGAGTCCCTGTATGTGGTCTATTCTCAATAATGTTCTATTTGCATTGGAGAAAAATGTATATTCTGTTTTTAAGAGGGAGTTGTGGAGAGCCCTATAAGTACCTATTAAGTCCAGTATCTTGATATTCTATTTAGTTGTTCTAAATAGAATACTTCACCAATAGTGAAGGTGAAGTATTAAAGCATCTTCCTACTATTTTGTTGATATCAATCACTCTCTTTAGGCCTATTTGTTGTTGTATTACTCATATGATGCAGTGTAATTTAGTGCATATGTGTTCATTAGTATTTTCCTTTTGCTATATTGTTTCTATAATCATTTCATATTATCTAACCTTGGTCATAATACCTTTTGTAGTTTGAAATCTATTTTGTCGGAACCCTGTCTTTTTAAGCTTTCTGTGGCTAAACAGTAGTATTGAGGTCAGTATCCCTCTTGAGAAACTATTAGTTTAGGATCCATAGAATACACTCAGGAATTTTCCCTCACGATCTTCTACTAAGAAGGAAATTCAGTATTGTGTCCACCAGAAGAAAGTCATAATTCTGAAGCCCATTAGTGGTTCTGATTGTGTGTATTTGTGTGTGTATGTATGCATTTTTTTCCTGCTTCCTATTACAGTGTTGTAAGGATATGGTTTTAAAAATTATAGGACTATAGGACTATAGTACGGGGTGCTGTGTAACTCTCCCCTGTCTCGAGACAAATTTCCCCACCTTAGAAACTCTTCCCAGTTGGAGTCTACTGCTACTCTGCTTTTCTTTTCTCAACAGAGTATCTCTATCTCTAACCCTTTGTTTCTTTTTCATTCAGGTTACTAATAAAGTTCTGTGATGAACTCAAGTTTTGGTGAAGATTTTGAAGTAATCCAGGAGCATTCAAACAAATCTATCTTCTAGTTAGTGGTCTTGGCCCTGATGTATCTGGGTTCATCTTTAAAAAAAAAGTTGCTGATTAATTTTCAGTTAATTCTTACTATTTTAGAGGCATCTTTTACCAAAGGTGTTCACTTGCTCCCTTCATGTGTTTTCTTTACTTAAATATATATATATATATTTTTTTTCTCAAGCAGGCACCAGTAATATCTCCATATGTCCTGTCTCATGCTAGTAGAGCCCAAGGGCATCTGATTGCTCCAGGAAAATAAAGAGCCTCAAACCATTATATTAGGTCAGGTCATGGGAATGAGCTAATATTATTACTGGTATTTGGCATATCAAATACAACATGGGAAGCTTGCCAGGCTTGCCGTGTGGGTGGCATACTCTTGTACTCACCTCTAAATATAGCATTTATTGATGAAACGTGTGGCCACAAGGGGCCATGCGACCTGGGCTGTGATAGGCTCATCTGCTGGGTGGAGTTCTGAAGAGAAGGAACCGGATGTGGATAATGGCGGCCCTCATGGAGTGAGTAGGGTCGCCTGGCTTGTTGTGAGGCTCTGCTGGGGTGGCAGGCCAGGGCTAGAACCTGCCATCCCTCTCGGGTGCCTTGTGGGTGTCTGGGCACAGGGAGAGCAAGCATCAGTTCTACCCCATGTCTGTAAGTCTCTGGATCAGCATACCTCGGCCGGATTGAAAAAACTGCTGCAGGGTGGGTGTTGATGATCCAGGCTATGATTGAAAAAAAGAGAGAAAGAAATATATATAGAATATATGTATATATATGTATATATACATATATTCTACATATGGAACTATATATATAGTTGTTCTACATATGGAACTATATATATATATTATGTATACAACTACATATATATACAACTATATATAGTTCCATATATTCTCCATATGGCATATATATATATATATATATATATATATACATATATTCTACAACAATTGTTTTGCTTTGGCACTCTGTCTTCCTATTTCCTAAAGTCTCTACTCACAGTCATTTCCTAAATGATGATATCCTTTCCCCTGATTTTAAATAGCATCTATATGCTAAGTATTTGCCATGTGTTTAGCAGCACCTTCAGTCTTATTGTGACCCAGCTTGGTTTGTCACAAAAGCAGAGCAAGCTCTTTAAAGCTAAGCAGAAATATCTATTTATCAACCAAGTCCCATCATAGACCCAAGTTTCTGATTTTATTTCCAATATAGCTGAAGTCCTTACACAATCCTCAAAATGGTTGCCTTTTATGCCCCATGCCTCATCTCTACTCACTGCCCCCTTATTCACACTAAAACAGACACTCTTCTCATCCCAGTCCTTATTGGTCCTAGAAAATACCAAGATGTCGGAACAAACAGTGAACCGGAGAGTGGAGAAGTCTGAGTTGCCAGAACCTGAGTCTCTGTCTGAATCTAACTAAACTGATCTGCAGAAATGTATGGTTACTCTTTTTTTTCCCACTTTCCAAATCTCACTTAAATGTCACTTTGACTATCACTCTAGAAAAGGAATTCTGTGAAAATATAGTTTAAGCTTGACCAAGTATGAAAATTATGAAATACCATGCCTCTAATATGCAAAACAATCTCTTTGTTCATTTCTGTTAATGTATTTCGTTTTTTTTTGTTCCTGAGACCAAGGAAGCAATATAAGACAGAAATAACATGGGGCTGGAGCAATAGCCCAGTGGGTAGGGCGTTGCCTTGCACGTTGCCAGCCTGTGCCGGCCTGGGTTCGAACCTTGGCATCTCATATGTTCCCCTAGCACCAGGAGTAATTCCTGAGTGCAGAGCCAGGATAAAACCATAGGCATTGCCGGGTGTGACACCCCCCCAAAAAAAAGAAATAACAGTAAAGTGTTTGTTTTATGCTAACCCACGTTTGAAATCCTAGCACTGGCATTAGCTCTCTATGGGAAATAAGATAACTTACTTACCTTCCTGAAGTAGCAACGATCAAAGTAGAATAATAACAAAACTATGTCAAAGACCGATCTAAGAATTAAAAGATATAAGGCATGCAAATCAGAGAACCTTATTAATATCTAAAAGTGGTAGTTCTTAGAATTCCTACTATAATATTTAGTGAGTACTATACATATAATAATAAAAATAAAGTAAATGCCAAAAAAAAATTGGAAAGAGAATTATTGAAGAGGGAAAAGGGCCAGGCAAGTAATCCATAAACTGAATAATTAGTCCCTAGCCACTAGTTTCACTATAATTACAAAGTTCCTGGTGCCAGCTTTAAAAGCATTAATCATCAAGAGTTATCAAGAGTTAACAATGAAAATGGTACAAATGACACACAATGTACTGAAATTAAACTGAATGTCCCCAAATTTTCCATGGATTTTGTCCCCAAATTTTTTCACAGAAATTTGTTATTATCCACTAGCTTTAAATATTCCCCTAAAGGTAATCATCTACTGAAAATATCAGAACTCTGAAATGATAAGGAAATCACTGTTTAGTAGCCATTAAACTCTACTGAGACAAAAGGTGGCATTTGACGCGCTTGTCACACCTAAGATAAAAAAAAGCATGGGTGGTTCTTGCTGAAATGAACAAGAAATCTTTGTCTAATGCTTGCTTCCATGCATTGCAAGAGCAATCCAGGTTTTTTGAAAATATATCAGACTGTAGAATGTAATATCACAAAATTTGTATCCAGGATTTCCAGTTTGGTGCTCCTCTATAGCATTGTCGAGATTTCAGCTCACACAAATTCCTTCCCATTTAGGTATACCCAAAGGAATGTTTCCTACACAGCATTCCTACACAGTCTATCTTTTTCTTTCTTTCTTTCTTTCTTTCTTTCTTTCTTTCTTTCTTTCTTTCTTTCTTTCTTTCTTTCTTTCTTTCTTTCTTTCTTTCTTTCTTTCTTTCTTTCTTTCTTTCTTTCTTTCTTTCTTTCTTTCTTTCTTTCTTTT
>JAJIBD010028576.1:0-31167 GCA_021461705.1 Cryptotis parvus
AACACTATCTGGATGATTAAGGTTTGCTTTCATCTTTTTTTACTTATTTTTTTTCTTGCAAGGTAATGTGTTTGCATATTTTTAATATATACCAAGGCACCAAAGACTGGTTGAGTCACAAAAAAGAAAAGAGGTTTATTGAAGGATTTAGGGCTGATCTGGAACATTCAGATTGAGGAAACGCTAGAGCTGTGGCATGAGAGGTGCTCATACATAGATGGTGGCTAATCCACACTGTAGGCTGCTTTATCAAGGGTGGCATTCAGTCTGTGCGGAAGTCCTCAAGCGATGATCAATTGAATTTTAATTCTGGGAATGGCTTATTTTCGCTCTATGTCTGAGCATATCCAAAGATATTCATTTGCAGCCAGACCTTCAGTAACTGAGCTGGGATGGTTCAATTGTTCTTCAATTTTATATTACTACGTCACTAAGTAGACTTCTTTGCTTTTTTCTAATGATGTAATTTGAAGAAAGAATGAAATTTGTATTTCTGGGTATAGGAATTTAGTCCATTTAGTCCATTTAGTGTGTCCATTTGGTACAGAATAGTTGCTCATCTTGGCTAGATAATCTGGATCTCACTGAACTATAACCAAAGAGGGGACCCTCGTAATTCAGCCTCACTTATACTCTTGAGCTACTATCATTTAAAAATCATTTTCTCTTAAGTGCTTTGCTCCTCTACTGTTTGCCTTTTTCAAATATCAAGCATAGAATGAGATCATATTTATTTATTCAAGGATCAAAGACTCAGTTAACAGTTATGTGTATTTAGTGTATTTATTCCATTTGTTTTTTCTGCTTTCTAGTACATTGTAGTTCTGTAGTCTCTATATATTCCTTATATATAATTATATTATATATTCTTTATTATATAATTATAACATTTTAGTTTTGATTGAGGAAGTAAAAGTAAATTTATTTTATAGCCTGGATTAGTCTGTTAATTACTTTTTTTTTTTTATTTAGAATTTTGCAGCTGAGCCTTTTTAATACTTAGTAATTCATTAAGAATACCTTAATTCATTAAGTATACTTCAATACCTTAGGAGGTAAAGCCTACCTCCTAAGGTAGACCTTTAGGAGGCCTACCTTTTTTGGAGGTAGGCCTCCTAAGCAGTCCTCAGGAAGTTGGTGGTCCCTCTCCCTGAGATTTTCTTGGGGATAGGACCAGGATGCAGTGCTGCATGCTGGGGATTACTGCAACCATACCCAGCTGGATGGGGCCCTACACAGTAATATCTAGGGTTGCTTTGAGGACTCTGTGGTTTGGGGATGAAATCTGGGTCAGCTGCATGCAGAGCATGTGCCTTAACTCCTATACTTTCACAGCTGTTGAAGTGGTGCTCGGGGCTTTCCCCTGTAGTATTGGTCTGGCTCCAAATTAAATATTTGCCTTTCCTTCCCCATCCCCCTTCTTTTGTTGTGCTCATGCCTGGCTGTGCTGCAAGAACACTTGCACCTGTGATGCCTGTAGCGGTTCACACAGCGGTTTAAGGTGCTTGCACACCCTGCCGCATTGCTCATGAAGTTTGCATTCCTTAGGCTGCAAGTGTCTGCACATGTGTTCGCCAAGGCTCAAGCTCTTGATTTAGGCACAGAAGTTAGGGTTGGGGTGCTTAAGGGGTGAGGGGTATTACTGTACAAAAGTGAGGGTTGGGGTGCTCATGGAGGTGGGGGTGTTACCGCAGTGCATTCACACCTCCATGCTGTGACCCTCAAACATGTTCTTAGTTATGGTGTTCAAAGGGGGTTGCATCCATTAGTGCCTTTTTTCCTTTTTTGCTTTTTGGGTCACACCCGGCAATGCTCAGGGGTTTACTCCTGGCTCTGCACTCAGGAATTACTCCTGGTGGTGCCCGGGGACCATATGGGATGCTGGGGATTGAACCCGGGCCGGCATGGGCCGGCCACGTGCGCAAACACCCTACCCACTGGGCTATTGCTCTGGCCCCGAGTACCTTTTTTTTTTTAAATGTGCTTTGTATATGCAGAAGCACTTGAAAGGAGGAACCTCCCTCATCTTTGAAGCCCTCAAAAACTGAAAGCAGGTCTTTGCATAAACAAAAGAATCCTCTCACCTCCAAAGAAACTTGAAAAGTAAAGGTCTCTAGACATCCTAAGGTTGTATATATGGATATGTATGTCTCTAAGGGAAGCCAGGCTGTGAGAGATTGTGGCTTTTTCTGTTCTGTGCAGTTTTTGTCTTGTTGTACTTTAGCAGGGAGTTTTGTTTGTTAGAGGTCTATTCTGCCATTTTACTGGAAGTCCTTCAGCTTCCCTGGTTACTCTCTTTGTTATCTATCTATCTATCTATCTATCTATCTATCTATCTATCTATCTATCTATCTATCTATCTATCTATCTATCTATCTATCTATCTATCTATCTATCTATCTATCTATCTATCTATCTATCTATCTATCTATCTATCTATCTATCTATCTATCTATCTATCTATCTATCTATCTCTACCTACCTATCTACCTACCTCTCTACTCTCTCTCTATCTATCTATCTATCTATCTACCTACCTATCTACCTACCTACCTATCTATCTATCTATCTATCTATCTATCTATCTATCTATCTATCTATCTATCTATCTATCTATCTATCTATCTATCTATCTATCTATCTATCTATCTATCTATCTATCTATCTCCTATCATTTATCATCTATCATCTTTCTCTCCATCTCTCTCTTCTCTCTCCCTTCCTCCATCCATATATTAGAATAAAAGGTTGTTGGATTTTTTAAAATTTTATTAAAATTTTATTATACCACCATGTGATATACGATTACAGAGATGATCTATGTTTGGGTTTTGGTCATACAGTGTTCCAGCACCCATCTCTCCACCAGTGCCCATTTCCCACCACCAATGTCCCCGGTTCCCTCCCTCTCCCTTAATCTGCCTCTATGGCAGGTTCTTTTTTTAAGTTTTATTTTTACAATTACAAAGATATACAATAAAAGTTCATATTTGGGTTTTGGTCATACAGTGTTACAGCACCCATCCCTCCACCAGTGCCCATCTCCCACCACCAACGTCCCCTGTTCCCTTCCCCTCCCCCCAGCCCTCCTCCATGTCAGGTTCTTTATTTCTTTCCCTTTCTCTCTCTTTCTTTCCTTCTCTTCCAGACTATGGATTAGAGAACATACATTAAAGGGTTGTCATGTGTGTCTTTTTGCCTGTATTTAATGCTCAGTTCTAGGTTGGTATTAGTACCCTCGACAATTGTTAGCACACTGTTCCATTTTCTGTCTTACCTAGCCTCTGACTCCCACACGTTTGTGATAATTTCCACCTTTGACAAGACCTCCTGATACATGTTTCACTTGACCTTGGTTACTGGTATCATAATATGTACATATATATTTATGTTATGCAAATAAATGCAGTCATTCTGTATCTGTCTCTCTCCTTCTGGCTAATTTCGCTCAACATAATCTTCTCCATGTCCATCCATTTATAGGCAAATTTTGTAATTTCATTTTTCCTAAGAGCTGCATAGTATTCCATTGTGTAGATGTACCGAAACTTCTTTATCCAGTCATCGATTCCAAGGCACTCTGGTTGCTTCCAGATTCTGGCTATTGTGAATAATGCTGCTATGAACATAAAAGTAGGGATGGTGTTTCTGCTGCGTATTTTTGGCTTCCCAGAGTATATTCCCAGGAGTGGTATGGCTGGGTCAAATGGGAGTTCAATTTCTAGTCTTTGGAGGAATGTCCATATTGTTTTCCAGAAAGGCTGTACCAGCCGCCATTCCCACCAACAGTGGATGAGTGTCCCCTTTTCCCCACATCCACGCCAGCACTTGTTCTTGCTCTTTTGAATATGTGCCAGTCTCTGTGGTGTAAAGTGGTATCTCATTGTTGTTGTTAACTCTGATGATTAGTGATGATGAGAGTTTTTTCATATGTTTTTTGGCCATTCAAATTTCTTCCTTCGCTGAAGTTTCTGTTCATTTCTTCTCCCCATTTTTAGATGGGTTGTTTGTTTTCTTCTTGTAAAGTTCTACCAGTGCCTGGTAGATCCTGGATATTAACCCCTTATCAGATGGGTATTGGGTAAATATTCTTTCCCATTCTGTGGACTGCATTTGTATCTTAATCACTGTTTCTTTTGAGGTGCAGAAGCTTTTTTAGTTTCATGTAGTCCCATATGTTTATCTTTTCTTCTAGTTGCTTTGTTAGTGATGTTTCACCTTTGAAGATGCCTTTAGCTTCAATGTTGTGGAGGGTTTTTCCTATATTATCTTCAATGTACTTTTATGGATTCAAGTCTGATATTGAGATCTTTAATCCATTTTGATCTGATTTTTGTGCATGGTGTTAGACACAGGTCCAAGTTCATTTTTTTACATGTTGCTGCCCATTTTTCCCAGCACCACTTGTTGAAGAGGCTTTCCTTACTCCATTTTGGACTCTTTGCACCTTTATCAAAGATTAAATGATCATGTGTTTGAGGTTGGGTGTCAGGATACTCAATTCTATTCCATAGGTCCACAGGTCTGTTTTCATTCCAATACCATGCTGTTTTAATTACTACTGCCTTGTAGTACAGTTTGAAGTTGGGAAAGGTGATGCCTCCCATCTTCTTTTTCCCAAGGATTGCTTTAGCTATCCTTGGGGGTTTATTGTTCCATACAAATTTCAGGAGTATTTGGTCAATTTCTTTGAAGAATGTCATGGGTATCCTTACAGGGACTGCATTGAATCTGTACAGAGCTCTAGGGACTATTACCATTTTGACAATGTTGATTCTCCCCATCCATGAGCAGGGAATATGTTTCCATTTCCTGTGTCCTCTTTTATCTCTTGGAGCAGTGTCCTGTAGTTTTCTTTGTACAGGTCCTTTACACACTTGGTTAAGTTGATTCCTAGGTATTTGATTTTCTGTGGCACAATTGTGAATGGAATCGTTTCCTGAATATCCCTTTCTTCTCTTTTGTTATTTGTATATAGGAAAGCCACCGACTTTTGGGTGTTGATTTTGTATCCTGCCACTCTACCATATGCGTCTATTGTTTCTAGGAGTTTTTTGGTAGAGAGTTTAGGGTTCTCTAGGTATAATATCATGTCATCTGCGAATAATGATAGCTTGACTTCTTCCTTGCCTATCTGGATGCCCTTGATGTCCTTTTTCTTCTCTGATTGCTATGGCAAGTAGTTCCAGTACTATATTGAATAAAAGAGGTGAGAGTGGGCAACCTTGTTTTGTCCCTGATCTCAGGGGAAGGCTTTCCATTTTTCCCCATTTAGAATGATGCTTGCTGTGGGCTTTTGGTAGATGGCTATAATTATCTTGAGGAAAGTCCACTCAATTCCCATTTTCTGGAGGGTTTTAATCATGAACGGGTCCTGGATCTTGTCAAATGCTTTCTCTGCATCTATTGATATGATCATATGGTTTTTATTTTTTCTCTTATTGATATGATGTATTATGTTGATTGACTTGTGAATGTTGAACCATCCTTGCATTCCCAGGATGAATCCTACTTTGTCATGATGTATAATCTTCTTGATGAGTCTTTGGATTCTGTTTACTAGTATTTTGTTGAAGATCTTAGCATCTGTGTTCATCAGGGATATTCATCTGTAGTTTTCTTTCTTTGTGTTGTCTCTCCTGCTTTGGGTATCAGGGAGATATGTGCCTCGTAGAAGCTTTTGGGAGTGTTTCTGTTTCTTCTATTTCCTGGAAGAGCTTAGAAAAGGATTGGCAGTAGGTCCTCCTTAAAGGTTTGGTAGAGTTTACTAGTGAATCTGTCTGGACCTGGGCTTTTGTGTTTGGGCAGGCTTTTAATTACTGTTTCAATTTCCTAGATGGTGATAGGCTTATTCACGTATTGCAGGTCTTCTTGTTTCAGCCGTGGTCGTTTTTTGGACCACACTTAGGTTGCTCAGTGGCTATTTCTGTTTCTGTGCTCACAAGTGACCCTGGCTCTGCTTGGGGATCTATAATATGGTGATAGGTATGTGAGTCAGTAAGATGGAAGGCAAATGCCTTAATCCCCATACTATCTCTCTAGTTCCTCTTTAATTTTTTATTAAATATTTTATTATACCACCGTTAGATATACAATTACAACGTTGTTCATGTTTAGAGGTTCCGGTCACAAAGTGTTCCAGCACCCCTCCCTCCACCAGTGCCCATTTCCCACCACCAATGTCCCCAATTCCCTCCCCCTCCCATAGCCTGCCTAAATGGCAGGTTCTTTATCTCTTTTCTCTCTCCCTCTCTCTCTTTTCCTTCTCTTACACATTGTGGGTTGCACTACATACACTTAGAGGCCATCATGTGCATTTTTTGGTCTGTAATGCTCAGTTCTAGGTTGGTATCAACCCTTTCGACATTTATTCACACATGTTCCCTTCTCTGTCTTACCTAACCTCTGACTCCCAGATGTTTGCAGTAATTTCCACTTTTTGGTAAGACCTTCTGATCCACGTTTCGCCTGACACTGGATTTTGGTGTCATAATAGGTTTCTATATATATATTTATGTCATGCAAATAAATGCAGTCATTCTATATCTCTCTCTTTCCTTCTGACTAATTTCACTCAACATGATCCTTTCCATGTCCATCCATTTATAGGCAAATTTCATAACTTCATTTTTCCAAACAGCTGCATAGTATTTCATTGTGTAGAAGTACCACCGTTTCTTTATCCAGTCATCAGTTCTCAGGCATACTGGTTGTTTCCAGGTTCTTGCTATTGTGAATAGTGCTGCTATGAAAATAAAAGTGTAGATTGTGTTTCTGCTGTGCCTCTTTAATTTTTTAAAAGAATGATATGAGAGAGCTGGGACATAGGTCAGTGGTAGAGCATTTGCCTTGCATGTGGGATGCCCTGGGCTTGAACCCTGGCATTAACAAAAATATAAAAAAATAAACAAAATAAACAACCAGATGAAAGAAGAGAAAAATGTCAAGGAAATATTGGCTTTTGTAATAAAAGGTTTTGTTTTGAATGAATGAGAATGGTAAGACAGAAACAAAAAGAAGCTTGAGTATGACAAACACATGCAGTAAGTCTCCAATTTTTTTTAAACATTTTCAGGAGTTACTCCCTGGCTTTTCCCTCAGGAATTACTCCTGGTCAAGCTCAGGGGTCTATATGGGATGCCAGGAATCTAACCTGGGTTGACCACATGCAAGGCAAATGCCCTACCCACTGTGCTATCACTCTGGCTCCAGTAAGTTTCTAACTTTGATTTTCCATAGAAGCCTTTTCAAAAAGTGTCAAAGAGTTATTATTCTCTTAAAGAAGGGCTATTTTAATTTTAATTTTTTATTTTTTTAAATATTTTATTATACAACTGTGAGATATACAATTACAAAGATGTTCATGGGACCAGAGTGATAAGCGGTCCCATAGCGTGTAAGGTGTTTGCCTTGCACACAACCGACCTGGGTTCGATCCTTGGCATCCCATATGGTCCCCCAAGCACTGCCAGGACTAATTCCTGAGTGCAGAGCCAGGAGTAACCCCTGGGCATCACCAGGTGTGATCCAAAAAGCAAAAAAAAAACAAACAAACAAACAAAAAAAAAAACAAAGATGTTCATGTTTGGGTTTTGGTCATACAGTGTCCCAGCACCCATCCCTCCACCAGTGCCCATTTCCCACCACCAATAACCCCAATTCCTCCTCCCTCCCCTAGCCTGCCTCTATGGCAGGCTCTTTCTCTCTTTCTCTCTCTCTCTCTCTCTCTCTTACACATTGTGCACTGCAATATATATGTTTAGAGGTTATCTGGTGTATCTTTTTTGCCTATATTCAATGCTCAGTTCTAGGCTGGTTTTATAATTTTCGATGATTATTAGCACACTGTTCCAAGAGGGGCTATTTTTAATTGAAACAAAAGTGTATTGTATGGATATAATAATTAGAAATAGCAAGTCTTAAAAAAAAACAACTGAAGTTAATTCAATTATAAGGAACAATCCCAATTTGTCATCTGTGTTATTTCTCTGGGAAACTTCTGTTGGGAAACTTCTCTGAGGTTCATTGAGCAAAAAAAAATGATTGTAAAATTTGAGTAATATTGGAGGAAAAGCAAATTGAGTAACTTGTTTATTTGTTTCTTTAGTAATTTGTTTTTATCCTCTATGAAGATAAAGTATGAAGCTTCGTTGAATCAAAGCTTCCTTATTTTTCTTTTAAAAATGCAATCAATAGTACTGGAAAATATTTTAATTCATTTTAACAATTTTATGCTTTCTGAAAAATAAGGTTTAGAAGATTTGAAGCTGGCAATTGCAGAAACATAACTAACTTGATTACTTTCAAACCACAAAGAAATAACATCTAATTGTCCTTACAAGTACAGTAAATGACCTTCTTGACTAAGACACAGGGTTCCAATAGATTGTGTTAAAAGAATCAGGCATAAAAAATAAAAGAATCAGGTATAGAGGGGGTTGAGAAATATCTTGATCAGAGGGAACTCTATATGTGAAATCTTAAAGGGGACAGGTAATGTGGTATATTTGAAAAAAAAACAAAGGATTACTGTTCAAGCAAATAAAATACCTTCTTTTTACAGGGTGCGGGGTACCAGGAAAAGCTAGGTTTCTCCTGGCTCTGTGCTCAGGGATCACTCCTGGCAGGGATTGGGGGACCATATGGGATGTTGGGGATAGAATCCAGGTCAGCTTCAAGAAAGGCAGGCACCCTACTTACTTTACTGTCTCTCCAGCTCTGTAATAGATTCTTAAACAGCTCTCTCTGACACTGACACTGACATATGAACAGTCCAGTATTTTTCTTAATGTGAACTAGTTATATTAGACTTACTTTTGGTCCCTTTAGGTGGTATTGTTGTATTTCATTAACAAAACTGAAGATGTTTTCTTTTAGAACCACACGTTGGAGTATTAACAAACAAATGTTAAGATGTCTGTGATTATATTTATTTATTTTTAGTTTTTGGTATTGCTTAAGGTCTGACTCCCAGCTCTGGGCTCAAGGATTACTCCTGGTGGACTCAGGGCACCATAGGGGTGCTGGGGATCAAAGTTGGGTTAGCTGTGTTCAAGGTAAGGGCCCTATATGCAGCAAGGCTGATTCTGAGCTAATTATTTATTGATTCATGGTGACTGATATGCGCCGATCTCATACTAGTTTCACTAATTTTTTGTGGTCCTAAATTTTCATTGCAGATGGTTAAAATAAGAATATCTTGTGATCTTGCTAAAAAATCAGGTTCCTGGACTCAACCCAGTGCTCTTGAATCAATGTCTTAGGAAGAGACACAGAAAATGGAATTTTTTTTAATTATTTGTTTCAATATATATATTTAAATTTATCTATTTTTTTCTTTTCTTTTAAATAGTTTATTATACCACTGTGAGATATACAATTACAAAGATGTTCATGTTTGGGCTTCGCCATACAGTGTTCCAGCACCCATCCATCCATCAGTGCCCATTTCCCACTACTAATGTCCCTAATTCCTATCTCCCTTCTCCTAGCCTGCCTCTATGGCAGGTTCTTTTTTCTCTTTTCTCTCTTTCTATTTCTCTCTCTCTCTTTTCCCTTATTCTTTTTTTCCCCCAAATTTTATTACACCACTTTTAGACATACAATTGAAGATGCTCATGTAGAGTTATGGTTCTACAGTGTTCCAACACCCATCCCTCCACCCGAACCCATCTCCCATCACCAATGTCTCTACCTCCCTCCCCCTCCCACACCTCAACTACTTGGCAGGTTCTATATGTCTTTTCTCTCCTCTCTATCTCTCCCTCTCGCCCAACTTTCCTACACATCGTAGAATGCAGTACATTAAAGGACATACTGTTTCCACTAGTTTGATGGCCTGGCGGCTGTAAGCGGGCTACTTAGGGGCCTCATGATCAGCGTCTAGACAGCGAAGGTGGCGGCTATTGTGGTGGGGGGAGTCTCATCCGGCTGCTTCCGGGACCCCCAGAGGTGATGGGCCCACTCCCAAAATCCATCTGTCCTCCTGGGAGCCCCATGGTCATTTAAGCCTGGGAGAGCCGAGTTCCAGCTTCCCCAGCCACGTGTGAGGCTCTGCATGTTATGGCTGGTTGCCCCAGGGCAGCTCCTGGGCGAGGGGGGGCGAGGGGGCACCAGGCTCAGACTAAATGGAGGGGGAAGGGCCAGCCCTGGCTCCATCTGATGAATTCCCGGTGATTCCCACTTCTGGGAGCTGTCTATCTGGGCTTGAACTCGCTTTTGCTCAGCTAATCTGGTCTTGAGGTAGTATCCCTCCCGGGTGGGCTGATTATGTTGCAGTGTCCAGACAGCGAAGGTGGCAGCTAGTGTGGTGGGCAAGTCTCATCCGGCTGCTTCTGGCCCCCAGAAGTGATGGGCCCACTCCCAAAACCCAGTTGTCCTCCTGGGAGCCCCATGGTCAGCTAAGCCTGGGGAGAGCCGAGTTCCAGCTTCCCCAGCCGCGTGTTTGTTTTGATATTTTATTATACTACCGTGAGATATACAATTACAAAGATGTTCATGTCCCGGTTTCGGTCATACATAGTTTCAGCACCAATCCCTCTACCAGTGCCCATTTCCTACCACCAATGTCCCCGATTCCATCACCTCTCCCTAGCCTGCCTCTATGAAGAGTTCTTTATCTCTTTTCTCCAGAAAATG
Source organism: Cryptotis parvus (assembly GCA_021461705.1). Lineage (NCBI taxonomy): Eukaryota > Metazoa > Chordata > Mammalia > Eulipotyphla > Soricidae > Cryptotis > Cryptotis parvus. Next base: position 10,639 of record JAJIBD010028576.1, read on the forward strand.
GAATTTTATATAACACACTTGAAGGGACTGGAGCAATAGTACAGCTGGTAGGGCGGTTGCCTTGCATGCAGCAGACCGTGATTCAACCCCTGGCATCCCATATGGTCCTCCCCCACCCCCACCCCCAGCACCTCCAGGAGTCATTCCTGAGTGCAGAACCAGGAGTAACCCTTGAGCATCGCCAGGTGTGACCCAAAAAAGAAAACAAAACACATTTGAAATCACTGGATTTTGGGGACTGCCAATGAGCTGTTCCCTTGTGTCCTGGCTTCAGTATATTCATGTCACCAAGGCAGGCATTTCATGGTTTGTTTGTTTTTTCGTGCACAAGCCTATTTCAATTTACAGAACACAATAACAAAGCAAAGCAATTACTGTGCTTGGATAATTAAAACTTAAAAATTTTCTTTCAAAGAACTCTTTAAAGGAAAGCAAAATAAAACTCCAAATGCATCAACTTCTAATTTTAAAAAGTAGGTAAATGGTTCGCTTTCTTTTCCTTTCAACAGAGAATTATTATTTTTGTGAATGTCTTAAATTTCTTCCCTCGCAGGGCCTTTAGCATCTTCTGCTAGATATCTACCTGCTTAGAATAATAATTCTTTGCTACCTCTAAGATTTCACAAATGTTTACCTTGGGCAAAACATTTCTTACCCCCCATCTTTACCTATTTCTTTTCTTTATTTGTTTTTTGGTCACCCATTGCAAGTGATCAGAGCTTATCCCTGCTTTTGTGTCCAAGGATCACTCCTGATGGGCTTGGGTGACCATAAGATTGTTGGGGATTCAACCCAGGTTGACCACATGCAAAGCAAGTGCCCTACCAATTATGGCCCATCTCTGGCTCGTCTTTACCTAGTTATTTTCTATACTTTTAATCCAATCCATTGCCAAGCCTGTCTCTTATTCAAGAAGGCCTTTATTATATTTGTAAGTAAACTTAGGTGCTTTTTCTGTGTAGTTTCAGTGTCCTCTGTACTGTGGTGGTACTGGCATGCTGAGCATACTGTCTATTTTCACTCTGTCCCAAGGATCGAAGTGCCTTCTCTCCTCTACTTGACTTTGCATTTATATTATATATAGGTATGTCTGCTACAGATTATTCCTTGGTTTGTGATTTTCAGTTTACTATTGAGCACTGTGTCTGGCATATGGTAAATATAATTTGGTTAATAATGAAATGAATCCAGAAAATACATTAGCACTATTTTATGACATTCCAAAAAGTCTTTAAAAAAATACTGCAGCTTAGCAGTTGCTCTTTTGTTGTGTTTTGTTTTGGGGTCACACCTGGCTGTGCTCAGCGGTTACTCTAGCCTCTGTGCTCTGGTTTCACTTCTTCGGGACTTTAGGCTCTGCTGAGGATCAGACTCTGGTCAGCTGAATGCAAGGCAAATGCCTTTACCTATTGCACTATCTCTCTGGCCCCTGCGTCTGTTCTTTAAGGACAGTGAATAGTGATCTTGACTTCTTTTATTTTTTCCCCTTTTTTTTTTTTGGGAGGGGGTGTTCACACCTGGCGATGCCCATGAGTTACTTTTGGCTCTTTGCTCAGTAATTAGTCCCGGCAGTGCTCGGGGGCCCATATGGGATACCGGAGATTGAACCCTTCTTGGTCTCCTGCAAGGCAAGCGCTCTACCCTCTGTGCTGTCGCTCTGGCCCCCTGATTTTGCCTTCTAAGCTGTAAATAAAGATCTTGATATAAGTTTCCCTGAGAGGAGACGAAGGCTGCAATAAGAATTTCTGTCTTGGGCGAAATAATGTTGATAATTACTTTCCTTTTTGTGCTTTGTTTTGGTCATACATATTAATTTTTCACAATAAAATCCCATCTTTGACCCCAATTTCCACTAACATTTTGTTCTTATTTATTGGCTTTTTTTTTTTTGGAGGGGGAGGGAGGTCACACCTGACTATGCTCAGGGGTCCTTCCTGGCTCTGAACTCAGGAATTACTCCTAGCGGTCCTTGGAGGACCATATAAGATGCTGGAGATCAAACCCGCATGGCCTCGTGCAAGGCAAGCGCTCTACCCGCTGTGCTATCACTGGCCCATCCCCTAACATTTTATTACAAAAAATTTCAAATGTACGAAAGAGAAGAAAGAAATGTCTAGAATATCATATAGCTCCCACCTGAAATCTATAATTAAGATAGTGTTTCAAAAGTCTTAATGCAGTTTTAAGCTTTAATAATGTCAGCAGTATATATGTCACAAAAATGTAAAAATATCATTTAAATGTTTATTTATTTTTATATTTGTTTTAATTTTTTTTTTTTTTTTTGCTTTTTTGGGTCATACCGGCGATGCTCAGGGGTTACTCCTGGCTTTGCACTCAGGAATTACTCCTGGCGGTGCTCGGGAACCATATGGGATGCTGGGGATCGAACCCGGCCAGCATGGGCCAGCCGCATGCAAGGCAAGCGCTGGGCTATCGCTGGGCTATCGCTCCGGCCCCTATATTTGTTTTAAATTTTTGAATTTTAAGTAATTTCCAACTTTATTTATTATTATTTTGTTTATTTGGGTCACATCTGGCAGTACTCAGGGCTTGCTCTTGACTGAGCTCAGGGATTACTCCTTGTAGGGTACTCCACAGAGTACCAGGGATAATACCCTGGTCAACAATGTGTAAGGCAAGTCGGTGCCTTACCACTGTACTATCTCTTCAGCCCCTACTCCCCAGTTTTAATTGTTTTTGTTCTACATCTTCAGAGAAATTGAAATGAAAAAAGGAGTTTATTAGTCATATTTTATAAATTAAAATTTAAATTTTAAACCTTGTCTAAACTTTACAGCTTTTTGTTTCTATTTTTTGGGTCACACCTGGCAGTGCTCAGATCTTATTCCTGGCTCTGTGCTCAGGGATCACTCCTGGAGGGGCTCAGGAGACTACATAGGGTGCTGGGAATGAAAATAAGTCTAAATATTTTACTAATATCATTTCAAGTGATTTTTTGAAATTTTATATCATTGAATTATTTTTTGTTTAACTTTATTTAAACACTGCAATTTACAAAATTGTTCACAATACAGTTGTTCCAGGTGTAGCATTGAATTATTAAAGATAAAACTTTAATAAAACAGCAATATCATTCTCGGGAATATACCCTGGAGACCCAAAAACACACAGCAGAAACACTATCCACACTTCTACATTCATCGATAGCCAAAATCTGGAAACAAACTAAATTCCTGAGAACAAAAGACTGGCTTAAGAAACGATGGTACAGGGGGCCAGAGTGATAGTCCAGCAGGTAGGGTGTTTGCCTTGCATGTGGCCGGCCCATGCCATCCCGAGTTCGATCCCTGGTATCCCATATGGTCCCCCAAGCACCGCCAGGAGTGATTCCTGAGTACAGAGCCAGGAGAAACCCTGAGCATTTCTGAGTGTGATCCAAAAAGCAAAAAAAAAGGAAGGAAGGAAGGAAGGGAAGGAAGGGAGAGGGAGGGAGGGAGGGAGGGAGGGGAGGGAAGGAAGGAAGGAAGGAAGGAAGGAAGGAAGGAAGGAAGGAAACTTGATGGTACATCTACACAATGGAATACTATGCAGCTGTTAGAAAAAATGAAGTCATGAAATTTACCTGCAAATGGTTGGACATAGAGACTATTATGCTGAGTGAAATTAGTCAGAAGGAAAAGGATAGATATAGAATGACTGCATTCATTAATGGGATAGAAATATATACCAGCGTTCTACTAATTGTGGGAAATGTTAATGCCAGACTAGAACTGAGTGTTGAATGTACACAAAGGGATTTATATGATAATCCCTAAATATCTGTAGGCAGGCAAGCCACAGTATGTAAGAGGGAAAGGGGAGAGAGAGTAGAGAGAGAGAGAGAGAGAGAAGTGCCTGCTATAGAGGCAGGCTAGGGGAGGGAATTTGGGGCATTGGTGGTGGGACTAGGGCATTGGTAGAAGGGCATGAACATTTTTGTAATTGTATATCGCATGGTGGTATAATAAAAAAATTTAAAATATTTGTAGCATTAACTTATTAAAAATAAAGCTAACATAAAAAGTTGGGACTGGAGCAATAGTACAGTGAGTTGTGTGCTTATCTTGCACAACCAACCCATATTCAATCCCTTATATAACCAACCCATATTCAATCCCTGGGCACCCTATATGACTCCCCAAGTCTGCCAGAAGTGATCCCTGAATGTAGAGTTGAGAGTAAACCCTGAGCATTGCTGGGTGTGGTCCCACCCCCTCCCCACACACAAAAAAAGGAAAAAGCAGCCAGTGGGATGGGAGAATGCTATTTACAAATTATATATTTGACCTGAATATATGAAAAACTCTTACAACTAAACAATATAAAATAAAAGCAAAAAGTATATCCCCAAATAAAGGAACCCAAAACAACCTAATTAAGAAATATATCTGAATATATATTTCTCTTAAGATACACAAATGAGCAATAGGCATATGAAGAGATGCTCAACAATCATTGACCATTAGGGAGCTATTAGTCGAAAGCATAATGATATGCCATTCACATCTTTTAGAATGACTAGTTATAAAAAAAATCAAATAACTGATGTTGATAAGGTGATAGAGAAGTTGAGATTTGTGTGCATTGCTGGTGGGGATGTGGAATGAAAAAGTGGGTGGAGTTTGTAGTAATAATTGTGTATGGAATTACCATCTGATATAACAATTCCATATTAGGCGTATGCTGAAAAGAATTGCAAGCAGGAACTGGAATAGCTCTTTGTACATAGCTCACACTCATAACTGGTTGACTCACAGTAGCTGTAGCTAAAAGGTAGAAGCAATTCATATCTATTGACAGATGACTGGATAAACAAAGTTAGTATATACATATAGTGGATTATTAGTCAGCCTTGAAAAGGAAGTTTATGCTGACATATTGTCACACAAACGAATGAAACTAAACTTTGTGCTAACTGAAATAAGTCAGTTCCATGCAAGGACAAAGGCTGTGTGACTCCCCTTCTATTAGCTCCCTGGAATTGTTAAAAATCATAGTGACAGAAGTGGAATAGTGATTGCCAGGGACTGGGGAATTTTAAGAAGGAGTAATGAAGAGTTTCTGTTTCATGGATATTGAATTTCAGTTTGGGAAAACGAAAAGAGTTCTAGATATGAATGGTGGTATAGGTTTCAAGCAGTGTAAACGAACTTGAATGCTAATCAAGTGTATACTTAAAAACGATCCCTCTTCCCACAAAATCAAACCAAACAAAACAGTATGGGGGACTGAAAGATAGCTCTAGGGGCTGGGGCTCAGGCTTTACACGTAGGAAGCTGGAGTTTGATTGCCAGCACCAGAGAGTCCCCCAAGCACCACTGGGAGTGATCTCTGGGCACTGAGTCTGGAGTAGTCCCCAAGCACTGCTGTGTGTGGCCTCCAAATTTAAAGACAAACAAACAAGCAAACAAAAAAAACCAACAAAAATTAAGTGGTAATTTTTTGGTTAGTTTCATTTATTTATTTATTTTATTTTCAAATTTGGTTCATTCATTCATTCATTCATTCATTCATTCATTCATTTGCTCTTTGGGTCACACCCAGCAATGCCCAGGGGTTACTCCTGGCTCTGCACTCAGGAATTACTCCTGGCAGCACTCGAGGGACCATATGGAATGCCAGGATTGAACCTGGGTTGGCCACGAGCAAGGCAAATGCCCTACCCTCTGTGCTATTGCTCCAGCCCCTGGTTAGTTTGTTTTAGAGGACACACGTGGGGCCTCTCCCAGCTGTGATGGAGGGACCGTGATCAAACCTGGACCTTCTGCAGACAAAGTGTGCACTTGGGTCCAGTGAGCCACCCTCTCTGGCCCAAAATGGTAAACTTAGTGTCAAATAAGTTTATGGCAATATGAAAGAGTTATTTAAAAACCTGGAGCAAATATAACTGAGTAGAGCCTGTTAGGCTATTAGTCAAGAGTAATATTACAAAGGGGTGGGGAACTCACTCCTTAAAATAAATTGAAAGGAAAAATTAGAGTTTCACTCCTAAGGAATATGTTACAACAGAAATGGAATTGTCAAGCAACTGAGTCAAACAGCAGTTTGGTTTAATCTGTGACCATTTGTTGTGGTGAAGCAAATATAGAAAAGAAGTAATGGTGAAAAATTGCTGACTCTGGTAAATTTTCTCTATATATTACCATTAACTTCTGCTTGTCTCTTCCTCTCTCTCTTTTTTTGTCAAATGGACTGTCTTCAGATATAAATAGCTTGTCCATGGATGCAAATAACATAGCACTTTCCCCCAAAGGCAGAATTTGTGCATATGGTAATTTAGAAAAGAGACAATTTAGCTTCCTGTGTAAATTGTCATGACTACCATGGATTTACTTCCTGGAAATAAGGACAGATAAGATGGAGATTATTATAAAATCACTAGTTTTGGCTTTATAAATTAGCTTCCTCTAAAAAGGATCCAAATTGAGTTTATTATTTAGCTATTTGGCTTAATTAGTTATGGAGAACCCCATAAAATTTCACAGGAGTCTTTGTAGTGTGTTAACTGCAACAGAGGGATGCGCTGAAAGTGAAACAAATGTAGGCATTATAAATGTATGGGTTTATAATGTTTGCGCTTTCTAAAAAATTAAAGATCCAGAAGACTAGAATGCAAACCATATATGTAGATCATCTTAATGCTGAGTATACCGCAACCAGCAACTGTGTTAGAACTCACTGTCCCCCCCACTTACCCCCTTACCTTCAGCGTCAAAACAAACTGGCAGAATGAGATGCTGTGTTCTGGCCACAGGCAGCAACAGGAAATGGATATTTTATGCTACTTGGATCTCCAAAGAGACAGAAGAGAAAATATCAAAAGATTGATGGTTAACTCGGCCTTAAGAATTGAATATTGCTCTTTACTGAGCCTGTTTTTTTCAGGCCACAACAATTGAGCTAAAAAAAAAAAAAAGCCAGGCTTTTATGGATGAAGGAGGTGAAATCTTTTTTAAAAAGAAGAGTGAAAAGAAGAAATTTGTTTTCTTGCCTTTGAAAAGCTCTGGGTAACACTTCACGTGGCTCAGTTTTTTTTTTTTAAATTTGCAATTAGTGCCTGCTGCATAGTTGCAAACATGGATTTATTTATGGCCCTCCACCAACCCCTCTTTAATTTTGGATCTCTGAACTGACCTCCTGCTGGATGTGGGATCAGGCTGCACCAAGTTCCCTGGCTCTACATTAAACCCAATTCAGGTTTCCCTCCTGAATTAGGAAGTCAGGCATTTTCCTGGCTTCTGGATAAATGTGTATGATCTCACTTGCATCTTTTGTTGTGAATCACAACAAAAATTTGAGTTCAAAAATTCCTTTGAGAAGTGAAACTTCAGAATAAGAAGCATGTTGTGCTGGCGTGGTACAGATACACACAGACACACACACACAGACACATACACCACAATACATACACATGAAGCTACATCTGTGTAATGTAAAATTATACAAAATGTAATTTTAAAAAGACTCAGTTTAAAGGCAAAATTGGGAATAATGCATCCTTCTAGATTTGATTTGGAAATCTAAGGATGGACCTCTTTTCGTTTATGACCTCGGGTCCCTAAATGTGCCAAACCTTCCTTGGAGCACAGTGCAAAGTCCTCGGAATGTCACTGCTCCTGTTATTGATGTGAGTGATAGTGCCTTCTAATGCTCACCCCTGCAGAGCTTTTAGAATCCTGGTAGATTGTTAACATGGTTAGCTGGAGTTCATGAACTCTGTTCTGTATAAATGCAAACCCCTAGAACTTTGATATAGAATAGGCATTTTAAGCATTTGTCTTTACATTTCTTAAAATATTTTCAATGTTGCAGTTTTGAGGTTAAGGATAAATTTATAGAAGCTTGTCAGATTTGATCATGATATTTTCTACTGTGTAAATATTACATTTTTAAACATCTTATGTTCAGAGAATTGTTAGAGCTTTGTTGGGGGGGGAGGGGTATGGGCAATATGCTTATAATCCCCAAGTCACTTAGAAACAAATAGCAAATGTTTTTCTATATGCTAATGAAGTAATTTAGAAATATTTAGTTATTTACATAAAGGAAATGCACAGAAGCAATGCAGTGAAAATCAGTCATTTGGAAATGATTAGAACCTCTAGTCATTAAAGGGTGTATTTATTACTCGCATAAAATTAAGGAAATATCTCAAGGAGGAATCATTACATTAGATTTATAGTTAAGTTACCCCAGTGGCATACACCATAGTTGTAAATCAAGTGCTTCTTTTCCCTAGTGGGTATCTGAGTATAGAGTCTAGAACATTTCCTGGTGGCTATTTTATCTTTTCTCTGTTAGAAATGAACTCAGCCAAACCTCTCTAAAAGATAGGAGAGATAGAAGTAAAGAAAGAAAGAGACAGAGACAGGTAAGTGGAAGGAAAGAAAGACACAGAAACAGAGAGACTAGAAAAAGAAAATTTAAATGAGTGTGATGCAGACTTTTTTATTTCTTAAACAAAATTTCCACCAACTAGGTAAATTTACATTTACCTGTAAATGAATTTATTCAACTGCTTTTTAGCTATCCTGATAAATACAGAACTCGATGGAGAGACTGTTTATGCCCCCCTGTTGTAAGGGGAACAAGGCCTCTTTTTCTGTGTGGGAAAAGCAAACTGAATTGTCAAAGGAGCAGTCATCTGCCCCTCCTTCTCTCCCTTTCTCCCTCTTTCCTATTCATCCCCTTAATTCCTCTTTTAAGCTGAAAGGGCATATTCTGATTTTATTCTGGCTATGATTCACAGGGCAAGACTACGTAGGTCTGAGGAATTCTTCGGGAAAATCAGTACTTTCTGAAGGGACCTGGTGTTCTGTTTAGTGAATAGCTGGAGACAGGAAAAGGAATAAAAGTGAATACCTGCCTCTAGGAGCTCAATATCTTGATCTAAGGGAAACAAATACATAAACCAAGACTTGCATTTTATTTTAGAAAGTGCCCCCAATAAAGGACACAATTACAGGTAGGTTGTAAATAAATGATTAGACAATAAGGGAAGCAACAGAAAAGTGACATTTGAGCTTAATTTTTTAAGAATTTAGAGGAGGGCTGGAGAGAATAGTACAGTAGAGTACAGTGGGTAAAGCACTTGCCTTGCATGCAGATGAGCTTGGTCTGATTTGTGGCACCACGTATAGTCCCCTAGTACTAGGGAGTAATCTCTGAGCACAGAGTCAGGAGTAAACCGTGAGCATTGCTATCTTGGGTATACTCTCACCAACCACCACACCTCATCCCCAAAATATTTGGGGAACTGGAGTGATAGTACAGCAGGCAGAGCATTTGCTTTGCATGTGGCCGACCTCGGTTTGATCCCCAGCATCCCATATGGTCCCCCATGCACTGCCAGGAGTGATTCCTGAGTGCAGAGCCAGGAATAACTCCTGAGCATTGCCTGGTGTGACCTAAAAAAAAAAAAAAAAAGATGGAGGAACTCATCTAGCAGGAAAAGCATATCATCTAGAGTGGACAGAATATTCAAAAGGAAAATAACTACCAACAAAACAAAACAAAACAAAACAAATCCAAAATCCAACAAATAATCATGTGCTTAGTGAATAGTAAGCAATTTGATATTGTTAAACTGGCTTGGGGGGGAGCAATAGCACAGCGGGTAGGGTGTTTGCCTTGCACACAGCTGACCCAGGTTCGATCCCTGGCAGCCCATATGGTCCCCTGAGCACTGCTAGGAATAATTTCTGAGCGAAGAGCTAAGAGTAACCCCTGATCATCGCCAGGTGTGACCCATAAAGAAAAAAAAAACTGCTTGGCTTAAAATAAGGGCATTGGACACAACAGAGACAATGGGATAGATGAGATTGTAAAGGAGAATTAAAGTAAGTTATCAAGAACATTGTTTGCATTTGAACTTTTTCAGGGGAGCTTCCCAGGAGTCACTCCAATCTAACTAGATTAAATGGGTCAGTGCTTGAGGCCAGCAATTCTGGAAGCAAACCAGGTCCAGATTTATAGTGCCCATAAACTTCCAAGTGTGTACTTAGCAGAGTCTGGTGTAGATTTGAATTTTTGTTTTAGTAACAGAGAGAAGCATCGGAGGTGATTGAAATTATTAAAAGAGAAGTCATGCATACAGTAAGGGGACAAGTGACTGAAGAGAAGCACAGAGTCACCTCCAAAAATAGTGTTGGGATCCAGACTGTAGTCCAGCAGCAGGGTATTTCCTTGCACACAGGTGACCCGGATCTGTCTCTTACCTTCCATATGGTCTCCTGAGTCTACCAGGAGTAATCCTTGAGCCTGCCAGGAGTGATCCTTGAGTGTAGAGACAAAGCCCTTAGCTTCACCAGGTGTGGCCCAAAAAAAAAAAAAAGTTAATGTTGGAAAAACTGAATAATCACATGCAAGAAAATGAAATTTGACCCCATCTCATACCATACACAAAAGGCTAATTCAAAATGGAGTAAACACCTTAATATATCAAACTTCTTTCTTTTCTTTTTTTATAGAGGAAAAAGTATATTGTATTTATTTCACAGAACCTAAAGGATAAAATTAATTAAAGTACATGATTGTGTATTTTGTCTCAGAATCCCAGAGCAGGTAGGAAGAGCACTGATATCTGTTGTGATTCTATCAGGGTCAGTCACTTCCCTGTGCTTTGTATCTGATACTCCTCAGTTCTCCCCCACAACCTAACACCTAGGTTTAATATAAATCATTCCCTTTGGGTTTATGAGAAAACAGGCACAGGGGAGTTAAGCAATCCCGTAGATCACACTGTTAGTAGATCAGGAGTTGAAAGTGAACTCCTGCACCTTAGCCTCTAGGTTCACACAAAATCAGTGTAAATTGCCTCTACTCTAAGAAGGGGAAAAGTTATAGGAAAAAAGTAAGAGCAAGCATAAAGTAAATCCAGTAAGAAAAAATAAATTATCAATTTTAGTTACTAAATTCCACTTGCAAAAGGTGAAAAGGATCTAGGAAAAGAGCTGATAGGACCAAGCACATGCTTTGTAGGAAGCCTGAGTTAGGTCCCCCAGTGCACAATGAGTCCCTGAGCTTGGATGAGAAGCAATCCTGAGCATAGAGCTGGGACTAGCCCTGGATATACCCCAACCCCCATCAAATACGGGAATAAACTTTGACCTCTTTATCTGAAGATCAAACTTATTTCTATAAAATCCTTGGCTGAAAATATAGGATGGACTCCCCAAGACCTCAGAGGAGTCTTCAATGATATGATCCTATGACAACCAAAACAGAAATAAACAAGTGGGATCACAACAAACTAAAAAACGTTTACTCTGAGAAAGAACTGAGGCCAAAATAAGAAGAGAAGCTACTAATTAGGAGAAAATACTTGTGTATCATACATCAAACGGTGAATATCCAAGCTATATAATGTACTCTCAAATCTCAACAACCGAGAAATTTGAGCAACAACTAGATAAAAATATGGGAAGAGAAAATAAAGAGATAATTCCTCAAAGGTGATAAATAGATGATGAACAGGCATATGAAGAATGTTCAGGGCCAGAGCGATAGCCCAGCGGGTAGGGCATTTGCTTTTGCACACGGCCAGCCCATGTCGGCCAGGGTTCGATCCCGGCATCCCATATGGTCCCCGAGCACCGCCAGGAGTAATTCCTGAGTGCAGAGGCAGGAGAAACCCCTGAGCATTGCCAGGTGTGACCAAAAAAGCAAAAAAAATGTTCATCATCGTTGAATATCATGGAAATACAAATAAAAATGATACACCTCACACCAGCAAGAATGTTGTATACATAAAAAAGTCCAGAAACAGGAAGTGCTGGAAGGGATATAATGAAAAAATTGAAGAAACTCTCATTTATTTTTCTGTTGCTTGTTTTTACCTCTAGAAAGTGGTATGAAGACTTAATTTTAAAAAAATTAGGAGGGACTGGGGAGATAATACATTGTGAGGGGGGCTTTTGTCTTGCACCTCGGTTAACTCCAGGTTCAATCCCCATCATCTCAGGAATGACTCCTGAGAGCAGAGCCAGGAGTGTCTCCTGAGCATCACCTGGAATGGACCCAAAACAAACTATCAAAAAGTTAAGAATAGGGATGGACCAACAGTGGGTAGGATGCTTCCCTTGCATGTGGCCGACCCAGGTTTGATCCCCTGCAGGAATAATCCCTGAGCTTCACAACCAGAAATTAACCATGAATACTGCTGGGTTTAGTCCCCAAAAGACATTTTTTAAAAAATTAAGAATGATGCATCTATATAATCTGCAATTCTCCTCCTGGGCTTCTGTCCTAAAGAACACAATTGCAGACCAGAGGAATGTATGATATAATTTGTCTTGCATATAGCTAACTCCAGTCGATGTCTGACACTGTATATGGCCCCCAAGCATTGAGAGAGCCAAAAATAGCCCCTGAGCACCACTGGGTGCTGACCCCTACTCACGAATAAAAGGAACACGGCAACTTTATTCCAAAAGGATATCTACATACCTGTGCTCATCACCAGGTTCCCAACAAAATTCATCTATCTAATCTATCTATCCATCCATCCATCCATCCATCCATCTATCTAATCTATTTAAGCTTTTTTGGGTCACATCCAGTGATGATCAGGGGTTACTCCTGGCTCTGCCCTCAGGAATTACTCCTGGTAGTGCTCCAGCGACCATAATGGATGCCAGGGACCAAAACTGGATCAGCTGCATGCAAGGCAAATGCCCTACCACTGTGCTATTGTTCCAGCCCCCAACAATAGTTTAAGCCCTGGTACTGCACATGATTTTTTTTGAGCATGGCCAGGAGGAACCCCTGAGCACAGAACACTGCTGGGTATAATCTAAACCTCACTTCCCAAATAAAAAGAGAAAACATTAAAAGCATGTTTTTAAAAGAAACTTTTATATAAGGAATATCTAATAAAGAGATAAAAGAGATATTAGTTAGGAATTCAGAAGGGAAATGATGAGAGAACTTTATCTAAGAAAGTGACCATAAAATTGGAAAAATAGTATAGATTGGAAGAGAATAGAGAAATTGAATCAGTAAAGTGGAATACACGAAGATATTTGCATGTTGTATACCTGATAAGGGTTTAAAATCCAAAGTTTATAAAGATATAATGCAACACAACAGCAAACAAAAAAACACTTTTAAAAATCCCACCACACCTCTAAATTCCCACCACACCTCCAAATAAAATAATGTATGACTTCATCTTCACAAAAAACTAATTGGAAGGCTAGATCTGGGATAGGCAATGTCTCAGGGCTAGGTGTTACAACATGTGTACATTTGTGATATCCCATCAAGAAAGCAACTCTTGGACATTCAGAGCCAAGGGCAGAGCATGGAAGGCAAACAGCTGCCTGCCATCAGGGAAGCAAAATCCTCAGTGCATCTGGCAGCCTCCTACTCACCCCCCAACCTTCAGCTCCTTCATTTTATCTGACTGAATGCAGGCATTCCCTGAGTCAGAAAGCTTTTCCTCCCCAAAACTAAGGAAAATCTAGCTCTATCATGAACACTCCCCAAACTTAAGATAAGTTTGAATTGCTGAAATTATTTGTCAACAAAGCTACAGGGAGGTTCTGGGAACTGTGAATGCTGGCAGAAAACTGGTCTGTACAGCAAGTCCTAGGCAGCAGCTGGAAGTAACACAGGCTCCAACACCACAGGCTCTGTGTGGAATTGGTGTATGTGAACCCTGGACTCCCATCCAGGTCTGCACAAAACCAGAACCTCATCCTTTGCCCTCAGAGAACACAGGACAGTGAGTAATGGAAGGAATTTACCTCCATTAAAGACTCATGACAAAACTCAGCAAGTAATTAGAGCTTTCTAATGTCCTGGGTGAAAACTTCAAAGTGACAATGGGTTTTTGTGTTGTTTTGTTTTGGGACCACACCTGGCAGTGCTCAGATATTACTCCTGCCTCTGCATTCAGGAATTAATTTTGGTGGTGCTTGGGGGATCATATGGGATCCTCAGTGAACTGAGAAAAGCAATAGAAGAAACCTACAACAACGAAAGAGGAGGTATGATGAGGAGCGAAAATGTCAATTTGAAATGACTGAACTAAGGAGCACAGCAAAGAGAACTGAAAAACAATATACAGTAACTAACTATACTATAGGGATAAAAAAGTATACTTTAGTTATACAGTAACTATAGTATAGTAATGGTATAGTATAAAGTATACAGTAAAGTGGCATGCTACAAAGTGAATGCATAGAAATATGTTGTATTTTTATAGGCAAACAGCCAAAGTAGAGAGAAAAAATTTAAAATCCTATTTATAATTGTATTCAAAATAGTCAAGTATCTGGGAATCAACTTAACAAGAGAGGTAAAGACTTATTAAAAATATTAAAAGCACTCTTAAAAGGTGTGGGGGAGATATCAAATGACAAGTAATGAAAGCATGTTCCTTGTTCATGGATTGAAATGATTAACATTGTTAAAGCGTTATCCTAGTCCAAACCCTATACAGATTCAATGAAATCACTATCAAAACTCCTATTGCATTCTTCAGGGGCATGAACAAATACTGTTAAAACTCTGACAAGGCTGAAGAAATTCTGAGAAAAAATGAAAACAGGGCCGGAGTAATAGTGCAGTGGTTAGGGCATTTGCCTTGCATGCCGGCCAACCTAGGTTCAGTTCCTGGCATCCTAAATGGTTCCCTGAGCACTGCCAGGACTAATTCCTCAATGTAGAGCAGGGAATAACACCTGAACATCACTGAGTGTGACCCCAGAAAGACAAAATAAATAAATAAATGGAAACATTGTACTTCCTGGCTTTAAATTATACTATAAAATAGGAGTAATCAAAACTGTGTGGTACCGGAATAAAGACAGACTCTCGAACCAATGGAATAGAATTGAGAGCCCAGAGATAAAACCTCACATGTAGATACAATTAATTTATTACAAATAAGCTAACAGCCTCTCAACAAATTAATTTTGATCCCCCCCAGTCCTACTTACCCCATATAAATAAGTTCATTCAAAATAAATAAAATATGTAAATGTTAGGACTGAATCCATAAAACACAGAGTGCTCCATACTATTGACTTCAGAGATATTTTCAATGATTTGTCACCATTAGCAAAGAAAGTCAAGGTAAAAACAAAGAAATAGAACTACATTAAACAAAATATTTTTGGGCCAGAGTACCTTGCATATGGCCAGCCCAGGTTTGAGCCTTAGCATTCCATATGGTCCCCTGGACACTGCCAGAAGTAATTCCTGAGTGCAGAGCCAGGAGTAATCCCTGAGCATTATCAAGTGTGACCCAAAGCAAAAATTATGATGATAATAATAATAATGATATTAATAATAAATAAACTAAAATATTCCACACTATAAAAATATTTTTTTTCTCTTATTGCTATTTGTACACCAAGCATCTGACAAAGTCCAGTTTATATAAATCACTAATAAAGCTCAACAGCAAAAATAGACATTGTTGAGCTCACCCCTAATATAAACTCCAAGGTTGGAAATAGTTTTCTGGGTAAAACAGCTTAGGACTTTTAGAATGTAAAAGGTCAGCAAATGTCTGCCCAGGGAAAGAATAGTTAATGAGGCAGCAAATATGTGCCCAGGAAGGCTAGAATAAAAGTTTAGGGTCTTTCATTTATTTATTTAAATTTTTATTTTATTATACCACTGTAAGATATACAATTGCAGAGATGTTCATTATTGGGTTTCAGTCATACAGGGTTCAGTCATACAGTGCTCCAGCACTCATCCCTCCACTAGTATCCATTTCCCACCACCAATGTCCCCAGATTCCCTCCTCTCTCCCCCAGCCTGCCTCCATGACAGGCACTTTTTCCTCTTCCCTCTCTCTCTCTCACTCTCTCTCTCCCTCCCGCCTCTCTCTTTTTTTACACATTGGCTTTCCCTATCATGTAAAATCCCTTTGCGTACATTCAGTGTTCAGTTCTTGTCTGGCATTACCATTTCCAAGAATTAGTAGAACACCGGTATATATTTATATCCCACAAATGAATGCAATCATTCTATATCTATCCTTTTCCTTCTGACTAATTTTACTCCGTATAATTTCCATGCCCATCCATTTGTTGGCAAATTTCATGACTTCATTTTTTGACTGCTGCATAGTATTCCATTGTGTAGATGTAAATTTAGGGTCTTTTAGATGTAGAGGGTAACATAGGCAAAGATAGGAATGAGGAAATTGTCACAATTATACTCTTTACGTAAGGGGTGCCTACTGATTAGTTAATGAAATATCTTAGCTTCTACTCTTAATGTATGCACTGAATTTTTGGCGTGCTTACTAATTGTCCTTAATGTTTCTGTCATCTTAATCAATGGCTAATGTGTTGGGAGCCAGGGTTGGGAGGTGATATTCTGAATAAATGGCCAGCCTATTAGCTCACTTAGGCTGCCTAGGTGACTCAAAGCTTGAATTATCCTTGTATATTTATTTGTCTCATTCTCTGCCACTTACCCTCACTGGATAGAGACCGAGTTGCCAATCCACTTGACTTTAATGTGGTAAATTTCCACAAAGCACTACCATTAAAATTGAGAATATAGCTGATCAGACATACAGATGTTCAGGAGGCATATTAAAAGTATTGGTCTACACTACTTATTGGGAAAATGCAAATCAAAATGACAATGAGATAGCATTTCACACCAGTGAGAATGACCTAATCAGAATGTCCCAGAAACAAACAGTGTTTCAGATGTGTTGTCTGTTTTAGTCTCTGTGGAAAACAGTATGGAGATTAATAAAAAAATTTAAATACAGACTTCCACATGATCTAGTGATTCCATTCCTAGGTTTCTATCCAATGAATGAAAAAAAATCCTTGAAGATATGTACATCTATGTTAATTGTAATGTTTGTTATTTACAAAAGCCAGGGCATGAAAATAATTCAAATACCCAATGACGAATGAGTGGATAAAGAAAGTTGGTGCATCTACACAAAGAAATACTATTCAGCTATAGGAAATGATAAAATTTTACAGTTCACTACAGCTTTGATGGAGCTGGAAGTGTCATGCTAAATGAGTCAAAAGGAACAGAACAGGGGCCGGGGCGATGGCCCAAGCGGGTAGGGCGTTTGCCTTGCAGCGGCGGCCTCTGCCGCCCGGGTTCGATCCCGGCATCCATATGGTCCCCGAGCACCGCCAGGAGTAATTCCTGAGTGCAGAGCCAGGAGTATCCCCTGAGCATTGCGGGTGTGACCCAAAAAGCAAAAAAAAAAAAAGGAACAGAACAAATTCCAAATGATCTTATCTGTGATGTATAAATAAACAAGGCAAGAGAGAATAATAAACAGTGGTCAAAGATGATAGAACCTTAGATATTACCAATAGAACCAATTCGGACAGAAATCACGGCACGGAGATGAGACTGGGAAAGGACTAGAGGGATATCCACCACTGTGGAGGGATATTGATACTCCAGTGAGTGGGTGTTGTGCTATACCACTGTAACTATAAAACATAATACCTGCACATAAGATAAAATAAGGGAGGCACTGACAAAATAACAGATTATCTAGAGAATAGAGTAGGAGCGGGAACAAGGATGGAGGGAATCTACTGGATGTTGCTTTGGGTATTAATTATTTTTGAAGAAATGAAAAGCTGTGCATTTGGGAGTAGTCAGCATTGAAGAGCAGAAGACAAAAGAAATAAGATTTCTCCACCTAGACCTTATGAAATGAGAAGAGAATGTTCTGGGCCTAATCAGAGAGGCCAAAGACAAAGAAATATTATGGAGACATACTGAGAAAACCAAGAGGCTTTGGACATCAAGAAGGAGCTTAGGTTGACATTGTTGTGATGTGGGCAGCTGGTTCTGGATGTGCCCAGGGACACACTGGATAATTGCTCTTTTATTGTTAATTATTTTGCTTTTGGGGTCATGCCCAGAAGTATGTAAGCTTCCACCTACTTGCACACTTCTATACCCAGGGATCCTGGTGGTGTTTTGGGAAAACCATACGTGGTGCTGAGGATTGAACCCTGGTTGGCTGCTCGCAGTGCAGCCAACTGTCCTGTATCTACCGCTGTCTCTCTCTCTCTCTCTCTCTCTCTCTCTCTCTCTCTCTCTCTCTCTCTCTGGCCCAGGCTCACTTTATTTACAGTGGTGAAAGAGGGAGGAATCCGCTAGGTATTTGCTTCTCTTTCCCCTCTCTCTCCCCTTCTCTCCTACCCTTAAATACTTCTTTAAAATCATGGACTTTTAAAAAATGAATTTGGTATGACTTCCATGCAATTCCTTGATTCATTTCACTTTGAACCCAGAAATTTTCTTCTCTACCATGTAGATCAAACTTTTCTTTCTTTTTTAAAAATTTTTATTTTACAATTACAAAGATATACAATTAAAAAGTTCATATTTGGGTTTTTGGTCATACAGTGTTCCAGCACCCATCCCTCCACCAGTGCCCATCTCCCACCACCAACGTCCCGGTTCCCTCCCCCTTCCCCAGCCCACCTCCATGGCAGGTTCTTTATTTCTTTCCTTTCTCTCTCTTTCTCTTTTCCCTTCCCTTCCAGACTATGGATTACAGAACATACATTAAAAGGTTGTCATGTGTATCCTTTTGCCTCTATTTAATGCTCCAGTTCTAGGTTGGCATTAGTACCCTCGACAATTATTAGCATACTGTTCCATTTTCTGTCTTACCTACCCTCTGACTCCCACCACGTTTGTGATAATTTCCACCTTTGACAAGACCTCCTGATATATGTTTTCACTTGACCTTGAATATTGGTATCATAATATGTACATATGGCCATACCACCCTGAATGTCGCCCGATCTCGTCTGTTCTTCGAAACTTGTTTTCCAAAATCCAGTCCCCAGAGCCAGGGCCTTTTGCTGCAAAGGAGGACTTAGGATGGACAGAGCCTGGCCAATGCCTCAATGACTCTCGTAAATGAGACATCATGGAGAGAGGATCCAAGCATAAAACTATTTTTTGTTTGTTTTGTTTGCATTTTTGGGTCACACTTAGTGAAGGAGTGCTCCTGATAATGCTTGGAGGACTGTGCAGTTCAGGGGGATTGAATCCGAACCTCCTGTATGAAAGCGTGTGCTCGGCCATTGAGGATCTCTCCAAACCGGCACTCTGATTAGGGTGATAGGCATTCTTTACTAATTCTCAGAGACCCTGAAATTTCCTGTTTTAGAAATTTCTCTTCATTAGATCTACAGGAAACTCAGTCTTTTGGGATTTGGACAACCATAAAGCCTGTAAGTCTGTGTCAGAGCTTCCCACTACCCCCCTCCCCACCCCTCCCCAGGATTGGGAAATCTTTCTGTTCAGGCCATTGATCCATAGAAAATGAACAATGAACTCCATAGTTCTATCAGATGTCAGGAAAGTTAGAATTAACAGTAGGAGGAGAGGGAGGGTCTTAACATATTTTTAGCACCCACTATGAGTCAGGCGATTGCTGTGTATTTTATATTAGTTCACTTTTACAATGCTCCATGTATTAAGCAGCATTCTATCCATTTTAGATGAGAAAGTTGAGTTCTAAAGATGTTAGATAAATTACCAAAGCACACAAATAATGCACAATGACTGAGACCCAAACCTGCCAATGGCTCTAAAGCCTGTGTTATGAAAGAAGGGAAGACTGAAGGAAGGAAGGAAGGAAGGAGGGAGGGGAAGAGAGAGGGAGGAAGGGAGGGAGGGAGAGGGAGGGAGGGAAGGGAAGGAGGAGGAGGGAGGGAGGGGGGGGAGGAAGGAAGGAAGGGAAGGAAGGAAGGAAGGTGGTAGGGCTGGGGGAAATGACTTAAAGGACTAGAGCATGTGTCTGTCATGCGTAGACCCTAGGTTTGACTCCTCCACACATGACACCTTGTCGGGCGCCCGCCGGTCCCGACAGTGCCGGAAGCGAGTTCCCTTCTACCTCCGAAGCTGCGAGACGGATGAAAACTCAGGAATCCGATGCAGTTTTAAAAAGGCTTTACTTATCACAGGTTCAGGCATACAAATCAGCAAAAGGGAAAAGCCCAGTGCTTAGGATTCCAGGCTAGAACCCAGCCACGTGTAGGCCAAGATGGCGACCACCACGTGTAAAGGAGAAAAAGCTTCCAAGGGAATGAGCGCTCACAAGAGAGATCCCACAAAGAAGAAGGCCAAAAGCCCAAAAGCCAAAAGCGCGAAGGCTGAGGAACCAAAAGGCAAAAAGTGAAGGGGCCTCAAGTCAGCCCCTTTATATACACCAAAGTAACAATCGGGAGGTTGTCATGCCAACAAAGAACCCTAAACAGAGTGTGAGTGCCACACCCTATTGTAGAGGTATAAACAAAGGTTACACCGAAGGACTAATCCCGAGATTATCTCTTATGTAAAACACTGGAGAGAGAGGGGCTGATATAAAGTAATACATCTTAACTTCATAGGCTTCATGTAATCTAGATGGTACCCACAAGGTCCTTATTATTATCTGCACCAGTGTGATTCTGAGTATCTTGTTCTCATGTACTGAAAGGGTCATACTAGCCTGCTTAGAGCAAACTAGTGTGATCCTTCCCTATAGTCTTTCCTTTAGTCTCA
>JAJIBD010028577.1:0-25758 GCA_021461705.1 Cryptotis parvus
AAAGCGAGTTCCCTTCTACCTCCGAAGCCGGCGAGGAACGGATGAAAACTCAGGAATCTGATGCAGTTTTAAAAGGCTTTACTTATCACAGGTTCAGGCATACAAATCAGCAAAAGGAAAAGCCTGGTGCTTAGGATTCCAGGCTAGAACCCCAGCCACGTGTAGGCCAAGATGGCGACCACCACGTGTAAAGGAGAAAAAGCTTCCAAGGGAATGAGCGCTCACAAGGGAGATCCCACAAAGAAGAAGGCCAAAAGCCAAAAGCCAAAAGCCGCAGGAGCCAAAAGCTGAAGGCTGGGGAACCAAAAGGCAAAAGGTGAAGGGGCCTCAAGTCAGCCCCTTATATACACACCAAAGTAACCCCAATCTGGAAGTTGTCATGCCAACAAAGAACCCTAAACAGAGTGTAGTGCCACACCCTATTGTAGGTATAAACAAAGGTTACACCAAGGACTAATCTTGAGATTATCTCTTATGTAAAACACTGGAGAGAGGGGGGCTGATATAAAGTAATACATCTTAACTTCATGAGCGTCATGTAATCTAGATGGTACCCACAAGGTCCTTATTATTATCTGCACCAGGGTGATTCTGAGTATCTTGTTCTCATGTACTGAAAGGGTCATACATGCCTGCTTAGAGCAAACTAGTATGAACCTTCCTATAGTCTACCTTTAGTCTCAGCGTAGCCAGGGTGGTAGTCTCCTGGTAAATTCTAACTGTCCCACGTTGGGTGCAGTGGGTATAAAGAAGAGCTGTGCCCAATCTAGAAAACATAGAAGTCTTAGTAGATGTATAAGTCGAGAAGTTATTCAATCAAGGTGACTTCTGTAACTGCCACACCCTCTAGAAGTGTTTACATAGAAGAGAGATCTCATTAGAATGAACATTGGCTTAAATAAGATTAAGCTGGGAGTGAGCAAAACAACAAAACTCCCAGATTAGCTAAACATGTCCTCCAACAATAAAAGGAGTGAAGTTACTGAATATTACACTTTTATTTTTTGGGGTGGTCACACACAGCAATGCTCAAGGGTTAATCCTGGACCTGCACTCAGGAATTACTCCTGGCAGTATTCAGGGGACCATATGAAATGCAGGGTATCTAAGCATGTCAGCCACATACCAGGCAAATGCCCTACCAGTGTGCTATTATACTAGCCTCTCTTTTTTTCTTTTTATTATTTTTAATATAATTAATCTGTGTGTGTGTTTTGGCCTCACAAGGCTGTACTCTGGGATTAATCCTGGCACTTAGCTCAGAGGTAACCCCTAGCTAGAGTTGGTAGGCTATATTTTTGTTGCCAGGGATGAAACTTGGCTTGTCTGTAAACAAGAAGAACATCCTGCTCGCTCCAGCCTCACGTTTTTAATGTTTTAAAAAGTCTTTGTATTGTTTTCTGTAAGACTGGTCTATTTAAAATCTCACCAGCAGCAAAGGATTCCCTTTTCTCTGTGTCCCAGCCTGATACAGGATCAGTTTTTTGATATAGATATAATCCTGACTTATGTGATGTGATATCTCATTATTCTATTGATTTTGCATTTTCCTGATAATTAATAAAGATAAGAATTTTTGAAGTTCCTATTAATGATCTGCATGTTTGGAGACAAACATATTTATTCACCTTTTCTTGTGTTTTTAATTCATTGTTTGCTAACTATTGAGTTTTATGAAATATTATCTTTTTTGGCAGGAATGTGGTCCATGAATAATTTCTTGTATTGAATAGGATTTCTTTTTATCATAGTTTAAGTTCCTTTAACTTTGAAGAAATGGTTCCATTTGATATAAACACAATTATTTATTTGTCGTTTCTTGTGCTGTTTCAGTCAAACTCTGATACATCATGGAAGTAAATATCTTAGACTATAGTCTTCCTATATTTTCTTAATTGTTTTTTATACTTGAGCTTAAAATATAATTTCCAAGTACATTTTGAGTTTGTGTTGTATGGCATAGGATATTAGTACAATTTTATCCTTTTTGCTTGTGACTTAAACCCTTTTCCAATACCATTTGTTGAAGACCTTTCTATGCTTTTAGTTCTTTGTCATAAGGGCAATTTTATATTTCTTAGGGATTTTGTGGTAGTTGGAGTTTTCAATTCTGTTATGGTCTGAGAGCTTGCTATTACTCCAACACCATTCTATTCTGATTAAAATATAGTTTAGTTTAAAGTTAGTTAATGTGATACCTCCTGTTTTTCACTTTTGGGGATTACTCCCACAATATAGAGGGCATAATTAGATTTTTACAGATTTTAGTAATTCTTGATCAATGTCCTTGAATAATACTGTTATAACTTTCATAGGGGCTACATTGGAATCTCTACAAAGCTCTAAGGCCATCTTAAAGATGTTAACATTTGAATCTATGAAAGTAGATTTGCCACTTTTAACTTAAAAAAAACCTAACAGAAAGTATATGAAGGTATCACTGTATCACTGTATCACTGTCTTCCCGTTCATCATCAATTTGCTCGAGCGGGCACCAGTAACATCTCCATATGACATGTCTCATGCAAGTAGAGCCCAAGGGCACCTGCTTGCTCCAGGAACATAAAGAGCCTCAAACCATTCCATCAGGTCCTGGGAATGAGGTCTATAATTGTTACTGGTATTTGGCATATCAAATATGACACGGGTAGCTTGCCAGGCTCTGGCAATCACAGAAATACCTAAAAGGTATTTATACTAAGGTTCTTAGTATATGAAGGTATACTAATAATTAACTATAAGAAGGTTTATTTAGGATAAAAAATTAAAAACAGTATTTTTCTGAGAAAAAGTATAGTATTGGTAGAATTTGGGGGTAATAGTAACATAACCCCTTAAATTCTATAGTATATAAACCTAATCTTAATACATTATCTAAAATATTTTAGAATTGTAATGTAGTAATTAGAATATATAAAAATCATACTTTATGACTTGTTTCTATTAAAATATCTAAAAATTGATTATTAATTTTTAAAAATATCATACAGTATATTTTTATTTGGTACTGTTCTGTCTGTACCAGATATACTTTTAGGTACTAGTGATATGACCTTGACCATGGATGACAGGGTCCTCCACTCATTATGGAGAAAACATTTTTAAAAAAAGGGGCTGGAGCAATCACTTGATCACTTGACATCCTGTTATTCATCGATTTGCTCATGTGGGTGCCAGTAACATTTCCATTTGACCCTATCACGTGCCAGTGTAGGCCAATGGCATCTGCTTCCTTCAGGAATACAAAGAGCCTCAAACTGTTCGTTCAGGATCTTGATGAAGAAGTTTGACCATCTTGTAGGTGGGTGGCCACATGATCTTTTGATGTCCCATGGGAACCAGTCAGTAATGACTCTCTAGCCCAGCGGTCATCTCCAAACGTATTACATGTCCAGCCCACGTTATTTTTTGATGCCTTGGCAAATGAGACAGCATCCCTGACTCCTCGATCATCGACGGAGGTCAGAACTCCGGATTCCTTATCTCACTTGAGTGAAGCATGATATTCCAAGCATAGCTCTTTCAATTCCTCCTTGGGAGACCCGAATAGCATTCTCATACTGCTTTCGTAGGGCCCAGCTCTCTGAGGCATATGTTAATGCAGGGAGAATGGTGGAGTCAAAGAGATGTGCCCAGAGCCGGAGGTTCTTTGTCCTTTTAGGTATTTCTATGATGCTCTTAAGACATTCGCTGCTGCTTTCTTCCTACTGCACAGCTCAGGTTTTAGAATGTTCATCATCTTGAGGTCTAGACCTAAATAAACATAATTGCTGCATTCAGAGATATTTGTTTCGTTGAGATGAATGGGGCCTCTGGGACTAGTTCATTTTTCATGAACATAGTTTTGTTGAGATTCAGCTGTAGATGTATCTTTTCACATTCTCGGTCAAATTCAGCCAGCATCTGTGCCGTATGCTAGCATCAGAAGCATATATTGAGGACAAGATGGTACAGGCACGAAAGATCAAGTACAAAATCATTGGTCTGACCGAGACGAGAAGGTGTCAATCGCATCACACTATTTTTTTGACACTGGAGAAGAACTGTTCCTTGGAATATGTGACAAAAGAGGTGTCGGTGGTGTCGGTGTCCTTGGCAACACAAACCTGGCCATGAGCATTGATTCATTTGAATGCCTAACAAACCGGATAGGACAATTACACTTGAAGAGATGTGGCCTACTGCTGGCAGATTCTATCTTTGTTGTCTACGCACCAACATCCACATACAAGGAAGAAGAAATTGAGAAATTCTACATGGAATTAGAGGAGTTCTATAAAGAAGATCACACCTTCTACAAGTTCATAGTCCATGATTTTAATGCCAAGATAGGACCAAGAAGATCGGCCGAAGAACTACACATGTGGACCCATGGCCTAGAATGGAACAAACAGGGTGTTCCATCTGAGTTCATCATGACCACCAAGACCATTCATGGAAACTCAAAATTCCAGAAGGCTGAATTGAAACGTTGGACATGGGGATCTCCTGGTGAACAGTGCCACAATGAAATTGACCACATCTTATTCAATCGACGGTTTTGCCTGAATGATGTTGCTGTTGTTCAAAAATTCCAAACAGGATTGGACAACCATGTCCTTCATTCAAAATTCTACTTCATGCAATGGGAAGAAAGGACTGCAAAGTTAAAGAAAACTCCCAGAATGACCACCAACTGGGAACTCTTTGGCACTATTGCAGCAACATGCGAAGATGCTATCGTTGGACGACATCAATGAAGAATACAATCGACTGATTCAGCACTTGCATGATTGTGTGAAGAATGCCAAGAGAGAGAAAGACACAAAAAAGATGCCTGTCTACAAAACTCTCTAGTTCATTTGCCAACATGGAAAGGCGCGAGTCTTAGGCAACCAAATGCTAACTTCCAAGCTTGCAATGCAGAGCAGAGAAGTGATAAAGGAAGACTCAAAGAGAGAAGAACAGAAATACTGGCCGATGCAGCAGAAGCCAGAAAAGCATTCACAATGCCAACCTATCCTTCACCAACTATAAGACCAAGATGACTGCCCTCGACGTCCTGATAGATTGATCACATCTTCCAGAAAGGCAATGGAGATTATCCATGACTCGGATCTCTTTGATCGCCACGTACACCTGCCCACAAACTCAATTTTGCAGGATGGATATGTTGTTCCCAACATTCTCCCTTCTGAAATCCAAATACCATTTCATTGGTAAAGAAGAGAACAGCACCAGGCCCAAAAAAAGTCAGACCTGAATACCTGAAGAATCTGCCATCACTACTCTTCAATACACTGGCTTGGCTCTTCACACGCTACCTGTCTGAATGCAAGGTGCTCTCCCAATGGAAAACCAGCAGGACAGTTCTACTGTTCAAGAAGGGAGACATTGGCAACTATTGCCTGAACTGCCTGTTGTCTGTTATCTACAAGCTATTCACTCAAGTCATCCTGAACAGAATTGGCAGATATTAGATGAAGGACAACCATGTAGGCAAGCTGGTTTCCAAAAAGGATTCAGCATAATAGACCATATCCACACGGTAACCAAGATCATTGAGGTTTGTAGGGAGTTCAAAATGCCGTTCTGTCTCATGTTTATTGATTTAAAGAAAGCCTTTGATTCTATTGAGACCGAAGCCGCCATCGAAGCCCTAGCCAAACAGGGCACTCAAACCCAATACATCAAGATCCTTCGTGAGCTGTATTACGGATTCACCACCAGGATCTCACCATTCTACAAGGAAGTAATCATTGATGTCAAAAGAGGGGTTCAGCAGGATGATACCATTTCACCACAACTCTTCAGCACCCCCTCGAGAACGCCATGTGACAGTTAGAATGGGAAGGAATGGGAGTGAAGATAGACGGTTGGCAACTACACCACCTCCGCTTCACTGATGACATCATTCTAATAATACCAAACATTAGCTTGAGCAATAACACAGTGGATAGGGCATTTGCCTTGCATGTGGCTGACCCGTGTTTGATCACCATTATCCCATGTGGTCCCAAGCACTGCCAGGAGTAATTCCGAGTAAAGAGCCAGGAGTAACCCCTGAACATCGCCAGGTGTGACCCAAAAAGCAAAAAAAAAAGTGAAAAAGATAAATGCAGACTGTAATTGATGCTATGAATCAAATATTAGATACAGGAGAGGCAAAACTGCTATAAAGGACTATTCTAGAGCTGCATGATTAGTAGGAACCACTCATAAAGTTCTGGAAAGAGAATATTTCAGGTTTCAGGAACAACATGCTTAAGACTGTTAAGGTGGGAATAAATTCAGCATCTCTGAGAAACAGCAAATACCATTAGTGTGCATTTTATAGGGTGATAGAGTGAGATGTATAACAAATGTAACTTTTGAATATGATCTTGCGGATGATTATTAATTTAAGAACTATTTCTACTTTCTGCTTGCATAAATGCTACAATTTATACAATTTCACATCTACTGGAGTTTTAGAGGAAATTTTTCCCGACATTCTGGAAGTATGTTCTGGATTCCAGGTGGTGTGAAAAATCAGTTGTTACAAGTACAGGTCTAAAAATCTGTCAGCGAGGTAATAAACGTTTGGAAACCCAAGAGTAAATCTCTCTAGAAACCTGGATTTTTTGTGTAAAATGAACCCAAAAGTCAAGTGGCGTGCCAGGCATTTTATGGGGATAAATTGGGTGCGTAGTGAACTATACTCATTCTTCTATGCCACTGGGACTTGAATACTCACCACACATTTGCCACAGTGAGGTAAATGGGTTTTCAGGGGCTTGAAGATTTAGAGCTCCTTTCATACTTGCCTAACTTGACCCTGAAGAAGGGTACATGGGGTCAGTGGCTGAGTAAGTTGGGATGTCCAAATAATATAGAGGTTATACCTATTTAGAATATGTAATTAGTGGTAGAATTTTGATGATGTTTCCTTTTTTGTGCTGTTACCTAAATATATGCTATTATCTATAATAGCTAAAAACTAGTTTGGGGAAATAATCTATAATTTATAATATTTTAGGACCTACCTTTCTCACATTATCACTTTACAATATAGCAATGAATGAGAAAAATATATCAGAGCTGCGGTTTCATTCATACAGTGTTCAGCCTACCTCTATGGCAGGTCTTCTCCTTCTCCTCCTTTTCCTCCTCCTTCCCTTCCCTTGCCCTTCCTCTTCCTCTTCCCTTCCTCTCCTCCTCCTTCTTCCTCTTCCCTCCCCTCCCCTCCCCTCCTCCTTCTTCCCCTTCCTCTTCCCCTTCACCTTCCTGTTCCTCTTCCCCTTCCCCCTTCTACTCCTTCCTCTTCCCCTTCCCTTCCTCTTCCCCTCCTCCTTCCTCTTCCTCTTCCCATTCCCCCCCCTCCTCCTTCTTCCTCTTCCACTTCCCCTTCCTCTTCCTATTCCCCTTCCCCCCTCCTCCTTCTTCCTCTTCCTCTTCCGTTCCCTTCTCCCTACCCCTTCCTTTTCCCCTTCCCCTCCTCCTTCCTCTTCCTCTTCCCTCTTCCCCTTCCCATTCCCCTCCTTCTTCTTCCTCTTCCCACTCCCCTTCCCCTTCCTATTCCTATTCCTCTTCCCCCTTCCCCTCCTACTCCTTTCTCTTCCTCTCCCCTTCCCCTTCCTCTTCCCCTCCTCTTTCCTCTTCCTCTTTCTCCTCCTCTTCCCATTCCCTTCCCCTCCTCCTTATTTCTCTTCCTCTTCCCCTTCCTCTTCCCATTCCCCTTCACCTTCTCCTCTTTCTTCCTCCTCCTCTTCTCCTTCCTCTTCCCCTTCCTCTTCCCCTTCCCCTTCTCCTACCCTTCTTCTTCCCCTTCTCCTCCTCCTTCCTCTTGCCCTTCCCCTTCCTCTTCCCTTCCCATTCCCCCCTCCTCCTTCTTCCCCTTCTCCTTCTCCTTCTCCTCCTTCTCCTTCTCCTCCTTCTCCTTCTCCTCCTTCTCCTTCTCCTTCTACTTCCTCCTCCTCCTCCTTCTTCTTCTTCTTTCTCCTCCTCCTCCTCCTCCTCCTTCTTCTTCTTCTTCTTCTTCTTCTTCTTCTCCTCCTCCTCCTTCTCTTTCTCCTTCTCCTCCTTCTCCTTCTCCTTCTCCTTCTCCTCCTCCTCCTCCTCCTCCTCTTCCTCCAAGTCCTCCTCCTCCTCCTTCGCCTTCTCCTTTTCCTCCTCCTCCTCCTCACTATTCCTCCTCCTCTTCTTTTCCTTCTCCTCCTTCTCCTCCTCTTCTTCCTCCTCTTACTCCTTTCAATTTCCTTCTCCCCTTCCTTCCTTTTCCACCTCTCTTTCCTCCTCTTTCCTCCTCTTTTTTCTTTCCTCATCCTTTTCCTCCTTCTCCTCCTCTTTTTTTCTTCATCTTCCCACTTCTTCTGTTTTTTCGGTCATACCCAGCTGTGCTCAGAACCTGTTCTTGTTTTTATACTCAGAGATCATTCCTGAAAATACTTGAGGATCAATATGCTGTTCTGGGAAGTAAGCCTGGGTAAGCCATAAACATATGAATTGCCTTATCCTCTGCCCTATCTCTCTGGCCGCATGCCTCTATCTAAGGAAGGTGGTTGTTTCCTTATGAACACAAATAACATATCAGAAGTATCATTATTTTTAATCAGTTGTGTTCATGATGTAAAGGATACATGGGGTTTATTTTAAATCTCTTTAACTCAAATATTGTTTCTTTTGTTACTCTAAATGAATTCAGCATGTTATTCTACAATAAAAAATTTTTGGTTGTCAAGTAAACAGAATTATATCAAAATGACAAATATCCTTAAAAACTTGGCAATTTACAAAGAATGTGTGCTGTATTTTTCTTGATTTTTTAAAATAATATATATGAAAAATTATACAAACGGAGGGTTAGGTAAGACGAAATGACAGGCTAATTCGACTATGTCAACCTAAACTGAGCATTAAATAGAGGCAAGGATACACATGACAACCTTTTAAGTATGTTCTTAATCCATAGTCTGAGGAAGAAGAAAAATAAAAACCCTGAGTGGCTGAGGGAGGAACCGGGATGTTGTGTGGAGATGCCTGTGGAGGGACGGGCTGAACACTGTATGACAAAACCCATAATACTTTTTTTTATCTTTTATTTTAATCTCGTATTAAATACTTAAAAAATAAAGTTATTTATACCAGGTACATTTGACAATAGTTTACACTGTATTGCATTCTGATTCTTTTGTTTTTTTTTTTTTTTTGGTAAGATTGTTTTGTAAGATTTGTACGATTGTAAGGTTGTGGAATTATATGAGCTTTGAAATGTCACATTAGGACCTGGGGAGATAGTATAGTGAGTGGGTGCAGCCAACCCAGATTTCATCACTGGCACGCCATATAATGAGAGCAACCAGGAGTAATTCCTGAGTGTAGAGTCAGATGAAACCCTCTGAGCATCACTGTGTATGGCCAACAAACAAACAGAAAAACAAAACAAAAAATTAATATTAATTAAAAATTGCTAAAGTAATGCAAAGAGTGTTGCTTTATATATTTGTTTTAGTTAAAAATATCTCTGGAAAAGATAATATTCCAAGAAATGCCCATCTCGAGACTTAGTCAGGCCACATCGGATGTGAGTTGGTCCATAACCAACTATGGATTTTATTACAGAGCACATACAGAATATGGAACAACTGTTTATATTTCAAATGAACTTGAATAAAAAAGCAAGGTGTATTTACTTTGATTTTTTATAATTTTTAATAATTGTTTACTTATATATATTTTCATAAATAAATCCCATGTACCCCAAATAGAAGATAAAGTAGATAGGTATGGCCAGTGCTTAAAGGGATGCATGTCCAGAAAGGAAGTAGGAATTTATTTCTATTTCTTTTATTTTCCAAGAGTTGGTAGCCAATTTTGTGGTATATATTTCAAGTGTCCTCAGATACTGCTGCTTCCTTTGTGAGTGTACATTTGCTTGTCTCTACATCTGTTGGTTAGCAAAGGCAGGAATGACTGGACAAGTCAATTTTCCTGGCCTCAAGTAACAAGCTATGTTTGGCATATAGAGAGACTTAGAATGAAGTATTAAGAAATAAATGAATAAATAAATAAAACAGGCCATGGGGTCAGATATCATACACTATAGAGCACTTGCCTTGCATGTGGCTAAAAGAGTTTGATTCCCTGCACCACAGATATTCCTCCATGCACTGGCAGGGGTGATCCCTGAGAACGGAGCCAGGAGTAAGACCTAAACACAGCTGTACATGCTCCCTCCGCCAAATAAAACCTAAATAAACAAAAAACAAGCTAGCAAACAAACAAAAGATTTTGACTAGTGTGAAGCTGATCATAACAAATGATTATTTTGACAAATTTCTGCAGGTAACTCAAGATTTCACATATTCTTTTTTGTCACTATTTTTGACATTATTGGCCAAATGCTTTTTTTATATTTAACTTTTCTGGTGAATTTGTTGAGATGATTGTATTTTTCTCCATTCTCCCTACACCAAATATCAATGGCCTGAATGATCTTTAAGGGCAAAACCAAAGAATTATATATGGTAACAAAAAAAAAAAGATGGAACGTTCTGACTGATTCTTGAAGAGGATTGTTTTGGTTCTGCCTTTCAAGGAGAAATTCCTTGAAGAGGGAGGGAATTGTTTTTCTGTTGAAAAACTCGGAATAGCCTTTTTATAGATCGATGAGTAGGATCATTAAATGGAATGGACACTCAAACTTGCTGGTAGCTATATTTTCTACCTGTATATTACTCTATGTGGGAAGGTATTGGATGGACTTGAGTAAGAGGGAGTGAGTTGCATAGGGTAAATGAACAGTAACCAAAAGAGAGATGTGTGTCTCATCTTTATAGACAGAGCCTGGCTCATAGGTAAAATTTCTGTGCTGGAAAAAGTTACCTTCTCATTGTCCCTTTTCTTTTGATTTATTCTTCTAAAAAGTATTAATTATTTTCCTTATGCCATAATTTTTTAAAAGTAAAATGCCAGGATAAAATAGAAGTTACAGATATAATCTCTGCTCTACCTTCTGAATTCATTTAGTCTTTTAAAAGAACAGTTGTTGGTACACATTCAAAACCGTAAGAATATGCAAGCCCCTCAACCTAGCTTGTGCCTTTCCAGGACCTTACCTTAAATAATAACAGCATCATGAGCAGAGAAAAAGTTCAGAGACCACTCCTGTGCAGCACCTTACATATTTGAAGAGTTGGAAGCAACCTAATAATCCATTGAGAGAAGATTACTATAGATTACACAGCAGTCATTGAAGATTAAATAGGTAATCTATCTTGACAAGGAAAGCATCAGTGGCATTTTGTTATGCAGAGAGGAACAACCACAGTGAAGTGTATGTAGCATGACTGACTTTTTGCTAAAATGAGAGGCATAGATGGAAAGATGTGTAGGAGGTTGTGAAATTATCATCAGTTGTTCTGCAAACCCAGGAATTCCACTTGTTGCTTTGTTTTTTCTTTCTCTCATATGCTCTTTGTTTCTAGAATGACAATATGTAAGTATAATTTTTAATAATTGGGGCAAATATATCAAAGGGATTATTTTGGATTACATAATAAGAAATAAGAAAACGCTAAGATTCATAATGAAAAAGTAATATCTGATATGCATTTTCCTAAACTTCTTTCTTTTCTTTTTCTTTCTCTCTCTCTTTTCTCTCTTTTTTCTCTTTTCTTTCTTTCTTTCTTCCTTCTTTCTTTCTTTCCTTCCTTCCTTCTTTCTTTCTTTCTTTCTTCTTTTCCTTCTTTCTTTCTTTCTTTCTCTTTCTTTCTTTCTTTCTTTCTTTCTTTCTTTTTTCTTTCTTTCTTTCTTTCTTTTCTTTCTTTCTTTCTTTCTCTTTCTTTCTTTCTTTCTTTCTTTCTTTCTTTCTTTCTTTCTTTCTTTCTTTCTTTCTTTCTTTCTTTCTTTCTTTCTTTCTCTCTCTTTCTTTCTTTTCTTTCTTTCTTTCTTTCTTTCTTTCTTTCTTTCTTTCTTTCTTTCTTTCTTTCTTTCTTTCTTTCTTTCTTTCTTTCTTTCTTTCTTTCTTTCTTTCTTTCTCTTTCTTTCCTCTTTGGGTCACACCCAATGATGCTCAAGGGTGGCTCCTAATGCCACCCTTGGGGAACTCATATGGATGCTGGGGTTTAAACCCAGCTTGGCCAGGTGCACGCAAATACCCTACATGTTGTGCTATGGCTACGGCTCCAGTTTTCTTGGATGCAGCACATATATATATACTCTATATATATATATGAGTAACTGTTTATTAAACCACTATTTGGTTTAAGTATATGCCTCAACAATATAGCACTTGCCTTACATATGTGAAGGCCATGGTTTGATCCTCAGCACCCTTTTTACAAAAACTATTTTTAGAAATTTATTTAAAGTGCTATATATTATCTCCAGAGGATTGGGTTCTCATGTGGAAATAAATTTACACTCACACATGAATGTATATTAATGTTTATGAAAAATATATGAATATGTAATTTTGCTATGTTAAGAGGGGATTACTAATACATATTAATAGGCAAAAATAAATATAAGATTTGACTAGGTTTCATTTAAAGCTTTCATTGTTTCTCCCTCAATTTCTAAATTATTTTAAGTATGTAAATGTTATCTAATGACTAATATATGTTTCCTATAAAAATTGATTTAATATCTGTTTGTGGCCATCATTATCTTACAAACTAATGTGGAAAATCATCAAATGACTTTGTAGAGATGAAATTGGGGGCTCTGGAATATGTTCTCCTAGACTGCTTATCACTCTCCTTTCCAAGGGGTTTACTGTGGCTTGTTATTTCCCAGCACACACTATAACAACTGTGCTTTTATTTAAACCAGTTTACACAAGTGCTTCAAAAAAAGCTATCCCATTATTCCCTAATATCACCAGTGAAGGGCCTTACATAACCTTTGGATAAACTAGTTTCTTTCAATAGTCAATCTAACCTATAGGGTTTATTGGGGGTGCTGTTGCTTTTGTCAGCAGAGAAGGTGAGTGCATCCATTAATGTTGCGTCTTGCTGGTAGAAGAGCCATTCTTCCTCTTTTAGAGAATGCCTACAATGAAATTTCTCTTCCTACCTTTCAAATTTAAGGTGATAAGGAAGAACAGGGAGACCATTTAGCTAGTTCAAATGGTCGTATCTACATGAATGTGGTAGCATTATAGCTCATTGTATCACCTGCTTTTAGTTCCTCCTAGTGGTAATTTTATTTTGTGGAGGCATTAAGAAAAGTTCATCTCATTTAATAAGTGGTATTTAATGTCTTAAAAGTTTTTCCCTTTATGTATGGCAACTTGAAATCTCATTCGTACTCTGTGAAATTGAAGAAATTGGATATTTAGGAATGGAAATTGGTGGTCCTCCAAGTAATATGGGATCTAAAAGTGTTAAATCCTTTCATAAATAAACCACGATTCAGACTGGAATGTCTTGGCTTGATTTTAAAGGTGATATTTTAGGAGACATATAGCTGTTGACTGGCCTTAAAGATAATTATCTGCACATTCCAGTCTTAGTCTGCCATCAGCAGGGCCTGGCTGGTGATGAAGTCAGTGCTCCTTCCCTTACCAGAGAATTCAGATATGCTCCATCCCTGAGATGTTTACCAACCACACTCAACTTGTGAACTCTGAATGCAAATGAAATCTCTTTATAGTGACAAACATGATCTTTCAAGCCTTGAAGATTTCTGTTCTTATGCACTTTGGCGATTTGAATTCACTTGTGACCGGGTCATGTGCTGCCATCTTTGATTTGTGAGGTAAATCATTGTGATTTCCTAATAATTTAATATAACTTCAGTGATATGTTTAAAGTAATGGTAATGTTTTAGCTTTGCATCTATATTGCCAGCATCATGTTCAGACCCCTACCACTGTTCTTTATTTGTCACTTTAAAAGCTATCTTTAGTTAAAAAGCGTTTAGGTTATTTATTTGTACATTTTTAAAGCAGTCTCAGTATCATTGTTCCATTCTTGTGTCACTTTAACATTTCCACCACCAAAGTGCCAGAGATTCTCCAGCATTATCCCAAGGTCCCTTTCCCTTTCACCCCTGATCCCCAGCACCCTCAGGTCAGGGTTCTGTTGACTGTATCTCAGAAATGTTTTCACTGGGGATTATATAATATCTTACTTCATTTCTTTATACTATATATATGGATTATTTACTTTTTAAAATTCACCTTTCTTTACATTTGTTTTTTATTAAACTCATTTGCATCACTAGGGTGTGTTCATATGGCATTTGGGGGAAGAAGTTGTGAAATGTTCATTCATATAGGTCATTTCATTAGGACCAAGAAACTGAGAAAATCAAAAGGAAGAAGGGAGCTAAGAATCAAATTCTTTGTTAAACTCTTAATATGATGAGAACAAAAATGGATTTCCTGATTGTGGTCTAACTCCAGGATAAATGTATTGCTAAATTAGTATAATAATTAGTACATTAATTCATTTAGAAAGACCCTGAAACATGTGAAATGTTCTACTGCCATTCCTTCAATGGATAATATGAATCAAATGTATTCTAGTGATCAAACAACCAGAGTTCAAATCCTCGTTCTTTGCTTACTCACTGATGTACTGAAGGGAATTTGCTTACTATGTACCTTATTAAGATAATCAATTATTGTACCTTAATTTAATTCCATCTATAATTTTGGAAATAACTCAAAATGGCAGATCAAAATTATTATTTTATATTTGCCTATAAATGGATGGACATGGAAAGGATCATGTTGAGTGAAATTAGTCAGAAGGAAAGAGAGAGACATAGAATGACTGCATTTATTTGCATGACATAAATATATCAGGTGGTCTTACCAAAAGTGGAAATTACCGCAAATGTGAGGGAGTCAGAGGTTAGGTAAAACAGAGAAGGGAACATGTGTGAATAAATGTCGAAAGGGCTGATACCAACATAGAACTGAGCATTAAATACAGCCAAAAAAATGCACATGATGGCTTCCAAAGTATATGTAGTGCAACCCACAATGTGTAGGAGAAGGAAGGGAGAGAGAGGGAGAAAGAAAAGAGATAAAGAACCTGCCATTTAGGCAGGCTATGGGAGGGGGAGGGAATTGGGGACATTGGTGGTGGGATATGGGCACTGGTGGAGGGTGGGTGCTGGAACACTATATGACTGAAACCTCCAAACATGAACAACGTTATAATTGTATATCTCACGGTGGTATAATAAAGTATTTAATTAAAAAAAACTATGAGCATAATTAAAATGGTATCTTAACTAAGAATGGAATTCTTAACAACTATTCCTGTGATTTTGATCAGTTTCTTGTTTCAGAAAAAGGTCACCTAATTGTCAATACTATTACTGTTTAGGAAATCCTTAAAACATTTTATATTATCCCCACTTCAAGTTGCCATAAAAAGTTCTGCATTAAGACATACGCATTAGCATTTGGATAGATATTTATTTCATGTACTAGGCAATGGTTCAACCTGGGGGGGGGGGTTCATGAGCCAGGGTGTAGCATAGTGGTAGAGTACTGGCCTTGCATGTGTGAAGGCCTTAGCATGATTTCTGGCACTGTCAAACACAAAACAAAACAAAACAAAACAAAAAACAAGAATATTTAAAGGCAAACAATCAGAATCCATAGTGCATGTGTACTCAAGAGAAAGAAGGCCTCCCATATTCAAATGGACAAGATTCCCCAACATAGGAAAGCGTCTCAATACAAATATGTAAATAATTAAAATTGGTCAGATCACATAAGCTTATAGTTTTCATCCTCATCAGTCATAGCTTGTAGAAGAATGGAGTAGGAGAGATTCTGGTTCACTTCATGATCTTTGGAGGATACCCTAGAAGTGCTCGGGAGCCCAGGGACCGCTCCCTTGATGCTCAGCAGCCTTTTATCAGCTCAGTGCTGTGGCCTGAGGCTATGCTCAACCTTGAGTGCCAAGGACCACAGCGCTTTCTGGAGCTTTCAGGACCACACTCTTGGGCAGTCCAGAAGACTTTGTGGTGCTGGAGTTCAGTTCAATGCAAAACATGCACTGCTGGCCACTGAACTTTCTCTGGCCTCTAGTCAAGGTTCTTGGAGACCCTGCCTGAGGCTGATTCTAGAGTGTGGGAGCTTCTGCCTTTGGCCCAGGTAACTGACTATGGGCTACTAACGCATTTCTTCCTCTGCTCTCTGAACTTTTGTCGTTGTCTGATCCCAGGCTTTTTGTTTGCCTGCTCTGACAAGCTGCCTGGGGTGGGATACAGGATTCTTCCATCTGTGGAATCGCCCATTCTGACAGCCCCCCCTGGCGCAGTCATTCCCCACTCATTCAAACCCATTCTGATCAGGACTCCTCAGACCAGAAGTTCAGATTTGTTTGCAGTAATTGTCATATTCTTTTTTTACCTCTTTTCAGTGTCAGAAGGAATATACAACAGAACAGCCACTGTCTGAGACAGGCAAGAGCTCTCTAGTCCTTTGCCTTCTTCTTACATTTTAAACAAAGGAATATTTCTGGTTGGGTTTTCCTGCCACATCATTTTGACACCATTCTGAAGGTACAGACCCAAACTCAGGCTTAAAAGGAACTGGACAGGAGGCAGTGTGACAAGCAGGTGGGACTGAGGGTGCTGGTGTCATACTGACCTTGCCTGTCTTGAGTGTTGGTCTAGCCATTTCTGACTCTTTTCTTGTTGGACCATTTCACCATTATGTGCCTAATCAATCTCTAATGTGGAAATGAGCATGGAGCTGCCTTATGAATTAGTTCTTTCCAGGAAATAGGTTAAAGTCTCATCCAACACAGTTACTGAGTGAATGTGTTTGTGTAATTAGCTTAGCTGTTGCTTCATCCAGGGATTAAAGTCACTGCTTAAGTTCTCTGGTTCTCTTTACTGCTCAGGAAACTTCCCTCTCTGGCTTGTCACAGTGGTCATTTGTACAGAGCAATGTCTCCTGAGGATGATCTAGAATCAGTAGGACACAGAAACTGTCTAGAGTATCTACAAGTGGGAAGATAACAGTGGCCTTTGGATCAGGAATAGAGTTGAAAGCCCACCCACAACAGGACCAAATGGCAAAGAGAGAAGGAGATGTGGCCTCTCTTGCATCTCTGGGTCTCCTGGTGCCTACTCCACTTCCTCCTCCATCTCCTCTTTCTTCTTTATCCTCCATCTCTCCCTCTTCCTTCTCCTTCTCCATATTCTCCTCTTCCTCTTCCTGCTTATCCTCCTCCTCTTCTTTTTCCTTCTTTTTCCCTCCTCTTTCTCCTCCTCCTCTTTCTTTTTTAAAATTTATAAAATCACCATGATTTCTTTCCCTTTCTCCTCTCTTCCTTCCAGACTATGGATTACAGAACATACATTAAAAGGTTGTCATGTGAGATGTTGGTGGTGGGGAGATGGGCACTGGTGGAGGGACGGGTGCTGGAACACTGTATGACCAAACCCAAACATGAACTTTTTAATTGTATATCTTTTTATTTGTATATCTCACGGTGGTATAATAAAATACTTAAAAAAGAATTAAATAACAGGAATGTAAAAACAAACCATGATTTACAAAGTTGTTCACAGAACAGTTAATTCAAGCATTCATTATTCTAACACCAGTCCCACCTCAATGTGCCCCTACTTCCACTAAAGATCCTCATTTTACCACTACCTCCTCATCCCCACACTGTTCCCTTAGCAGGCACTAATTATATTGCTTATTAAAACATATATCCCAGAATGGTATTGCTAAAGTCATCACCTTATTACTGAGTTGTTACATGCAAATTAGACCGTCCATGTTATTGATTTCACTTATTGAACTTATTAAACATAGTAGTCTTCTACTCAATATTTTAACAAAGTTATTAATGTTAATATCTTACAAATATTAATATTTAACCCAAACCCACCACCATTGCAACTATGGATCACAATTATTTCAAATTTTCCAAACCATTGATTGAGTCTGCCCTAAGAAATGTAGTGTCTGAAGAGCCTGTCCTTAATTATTTTATTTTATGAAATAAAATAATTTATTTTCTATTGCTTGTTGTAACTAATTTGCTAAATATGCTTGAGAATTTTTTTTAGAAGAACATTAATGAGGATCGTTCAATCTCCTGATGAAGTCATTGAGCCATTAAGCCCTTTGTATAAGAAATTACTGCTATGAATTTGTCAGATGGAGTCAGGGGTCAGCCCTTCCCCCTCCATTTTGTCCAGCCTGGTGGCCCTGCCCAGGAGCTGCCCTGGGGCAACCAGCCATGGCATGCAGTCTCAAACGCGGCTGGAGAAGCTGGAACTTCAACTCCCCAGGCTCAGCTGACCATGGGGCTCCCAGGAGGACAGATGGGTTTTGGGAGTGGGCCCATCACCTCTGGGGGGTCCCAGAAGCAGCCGGATGAGACTCGCCCACCACACTAGCCGCCACCTTTGCTGTCCAGATGCTGACCATGAGGCCTATAAATCGTGTGGCCGCTTGCGGCTGCACGGTTCATCAAACTAGTGGAAACAATTATGTCCTTTAATGTACTACATTCTACGATGTGTAGGAAAGTTAGGTGGGAGGGAGAGATAGAGAGGAGAGAGAAAAGACATACAGAACCCGCCAAGTAGTTGAGATGTGGGAGGAAGGAGGGAGGTGGGGACATTGGTGATGGGAGATGGGTTCGGGTAGAAGGATGGGTGTTGGAACACTGTAGAACCAAAACTCGACATGAGCACCTTGCAATCTTATGGCTAAAAGTGGTGTAAGATAAAATTTGGGAAAAGAAATTACTACTATGTTGTTACAGAATAGGCGTTGTGAGTACATATTTTTGTTTTTGGGTGCTTTATACTTACATCTATTAAGTGTTTGGTAATTCAGTATATTCGGGTTTAAAATGTCACACTGCTACAAATGTGGTCCAGGAATTCAATAGATTATAACTGAGTTTTTAAGCCAATTCACTCATAAATGAGGCTGGTCTGATTAGTGGATTGTGGCCTTGAGTGTGGCAGCAATGGTGAAGTGTGGAGGTTTTTCAGCTGCTAGGGACTTTATTGGGATGGGCCATATCTAAACCCATCCTCATCTGGGGCCCCCTGTAATCAGCCTGGCCCAAGGAGGGCGGGGAGCATCTCTGCCACTTATTGATCTCTTTTGAGATTTATATATGAGTCTCTGGATCATGGCCAGTGGATGAGATTACTTTTGCTGTCTGTGGCAGTTCACAGGTACAACCACTGAGTCTTCCAAAGAACAGGGTGATGTGGGGAGGGAGCCTATACCTTACTCTGAGAAAACCTGGAGCTCTTCCTTTATAAAAAATGAATTACAAGGTTACAAAGGTATTTATGGTTGAGTTCGAGGCATTCAGTGTTCCAACACCAGTCCCTTCATCAGGGTCCAATAGCCTGCTTCTGATTCTGCTCCTTTCCCTTTCAGCCTGCTTAGAAAGCTGAGGTTTGCTCTCTCCGCCCCTTCACCCATGCATTCCTCCCTACACTGTTCTCTTTACCAATCTTGTTAAAAATATC
The DNA here is from genome assembly GCA_021461705.1 of Cryptotis parvus. Lineage (NCBI taxonomy): Eukaryota > Metazoa > Chordata > Mammalia > Eulipotyphla > Soricidae > Cryptotis > Cryptotis parvus. The sequence goes on from JAJIBD010028577.1 coordinate 19,450, forward strand.
TGGCCTCTCACTTAAGATGGGATGTCTGAACTGGTAGCACATTGTTTACAAGAAAATCAAATTTTGCAAGGAACATCAATGTTATTTTTTCTCCTTTTGTTAAGAGGATTTGCCACTTAAACCTTGCATTTTTGCTGGTAAAATGAGAGGCAGCAAGAAACCTTTGGCCTGCCTGGCCAGCATGACTCCTCGATGATAGTATCTGGGATTAGGCCTATATTTTTAAGCTGTTGTTTAAAGACTGTCACTTCAGAGAAGCATCTCTGCCTCCTCTTCCACTGTGCTGCCTTTCCAGATGTGTGATTTTTCACCTTGTTTATACCTCTAGTACTCTGCTTCTGCCTCCTGTGTGGCAGACATGGTATTTGGTCTTGCTTACTGTTGGTCTAAGTAAATAATCCTTATCATCTATCAAGTGCTTACTAAGGGCAGGGCACAGGGCTGAGTGTTTCATGGACATTTTAATCTCTTGTTCTCACCCTGACCTGACCCTATGTGAAGAACATCATTATCTCTAATCCACAAAGACCAGCAGCCCAGAGAGTATAGGTAGCTAGCTCAAGGTCACACAGCTGGTAGGTGACAGGGAAGGGATTTGAGTTGTTTTCTTTCCTACCTCAGCACCTATACTTGCTTCTGTTTTGTACTGATGAATCTTTCTCATTACATTGAAAATAATGGGGTGGGCAGGAATGCTGTTCTCTCATTTCCTTACATTATGTGCTTCCAAAGTATACACTACACCAGAGACAGACTCAGATTCATTCTCCCCTTTGCAATATAGCTAAGTGATATTGGGTCATACCAGTGCTCCTGAATGGCTGCTGTTGGTTGCATGGTTCTCTATAAGCACAGCTCTCAGTGTCCTGCTCGAGTGTGGAGGTTCAACACCTTGACTAAAGACACAACACAAGTGGCCAGGATTGTTTATGTTTTTCGTTTGGGGCCAAATGCAACAGTCCTTGGGGCTTGATCCTGTCTGTTTGATCCTGGATCACTCATGGTTTTGTTTGGGGGAACATAGGTGATGTCAGGGAATGAATTTAGGTTGGCACTGTGCAAGGCAATTGCCTCAGTCCCTGTACTGTCTCTTGGACCTCAGGGTTTTAACTGAGATCTCTTTTGACTTTAAGTCCCACAGCTTCTTGAGCGACATTTTTCATATGAAAGTTATTGTTCCTTTAGTAAATCCAGTAAACAATGCCTTCTTAAAGGTTTCTCCCCAGTGAGTCAGGTGACATAATTCCTATTTCATGGATGGATCATTTTGTACACTTTCTGAGTAACCACTGTGTTCTGGCTACTAAGGGTATGCCCTGCTAAGGCCAGGGTATAACAATGACCAAAGCTAGTTCTGTGTACTCAAGAATTCCACCTTCAAGGGAGGATGGGGAGGCAAGAGTCTATGTGCCTCCAGAGTTCCTTTGGGGCCATCTCTGTGGAAAGAGCAGGTTCCCACACTGATTGCAGGTTGTATCATTTTCACACCTGACCTGATCAAATTTGGCCTGCTGAGACTGCCTGAAGAGAACTGAACCAGCATCTTCCCCATACAACCATTTCCTTTAACTGACCTTCCCCAAATTAGATAGGTACTAGTGAATTTGGGTCTTTGGGGCTGAATGATTATAGTGTCTGCTTGCTGAGATAAATTGCCTGGGAGAATAGGCTACTCTTTTCTTTTCCAATTAGATTCAAGTCTTTGACATTTGTACTTGAGTGCACTTTGGAAAGAGAACAGGAATCTGAAAAGCATCTGAAGGATTGTTAAAATACAATCCAATGGCCCACTTGACTAGACTTTCTGATGCAATAGGTAAAGTCAAGGGAATAGAGGAAAGAAGGCTAAGAATTTATTTTTTCAACCCATTCTCAGGCGAACCTGAGGATCTATCCCTGACCATGGCCTCCCCTTTTGAGAATCATTGGTGTGGACATTGAGCATGATTATTTTTGCTAATCCTATTTCTAAGCAAATGATTATTCATTAAGTGTTAGGCGTGTGCCAACTACATGGGAATTAGAGGACACAGAGTGAGTCAGATAGGGAGTAAAGAGCCTAGCAGAGGGAAATTAGAAGATACACCTGTAAAGAAAATCTGCAGTAATGTAATTTTAAAACTGTGTTATGGTTTGAAGGAAAAATATAGAGCTGACGTGTGGACTCCTAAGGATGGGCAGGAGGTCATTCTATCGTTTGAGGAACTTGCAGGAGAGAAGGCATGTAAAGGAGAAGGAGCAGATTCCACAAGTCTAGGAAAGATTCAGGGTAATGTAGAATGGAATAAGGAGACAGCCAGGCGTTGGAAAATACAGGGCTCTGGGTGGAAAAGAGTCTTATGTGCAATACAAAATACACAGTAATGCCTCTATAAAAACTAATTTTCATGCTTAAAAGAGTGAGTCTGCTCAATTCTAGAGTTTTAGGTTCCTTCCTATAGTACCAAAAAAAAAAGTTATCCCTGGGATCAAAGTGTCTGGTGGGAAATGCACATGCACACACTACACCCACATGTAGTTTCAAGCTGTGGTCCACACGGTGAGGTGATTTTTTCTCCTCTCTTTCACATTAGGATACTGGAGTAGCATTTGTTACATGAGAGTGGCTGTGTCTAGGAAATGCTCAAACACTGATCGAGTCCAATTGAAATGGGAATTTGTGTGATCAGAGGTTGTGCTTTTCTTTCTAAATCAACACTGCAGGTGCACACAGGCCCACTGACCCTGACCACACCTGGTCACAAGTGTCTTAGGCCATCCTATGCAGGAACATGGCCCGAGACATTTCTTTCTGCGCTATAGCCTGGAGTTAGACTTTTTGAGAGTTCTCCAGATGGGAACATGCTAGTAATGGTTTGTACAGCCCTGGAAATTCCTGAATTTTTTAATTCAATCTGGAGCTGTCAAAGGAAGCTTTCTATACAATAACTTTGTAGCAAAAGGGGTAGAATGAGATTGGCAAGGGAAGAAACAGTTTGGATGTCATAAAAGTAGCATTATTCAGAACTGAGATGAAAACTTTTGTGCTGTTGGTATTCAGACAAAATTGAGTTAGTTTGCAAGTCTCATCAGCGCTGTCAGCCAATATTGTTCCCTTCAGACTCTTCACTGCTTCTTCCATCAGGGGGCATCTTTATTTTGCTGAATGTGTGCAGCAAGCACAAAAAACTGTAGATGGCTTTGACTTTTTCTTTTAAAACCCTATGAGTATGCCATCCATTAAAATATATTTTTAGTATCTATTTTGGAACCTAAAAGAAACACTTTGGACAGGGCACACATTCTGTGCCACCCAGCCCACACAGTTCTTTTTCTTTTCAGAGCTTACTTGCATTGGCACTTAATTTGTTACTGTATATTAGAACATTTCCCCATCACCTCTCAAACTGTCTCCTAGGCAAGGCTTTTAGAACCCAGATTTTTCTTAAACACACAACAGGATTATGGATTAATCTGAAGCTGAGAATCCCCCGGGCAGTGTAACCTGACAAGTCAGTTTCTGCTCTTGGCAAGCCCCTTGCAGGGTTGCCCCTCTGTTCCTGCCGTTGACCTGGTGGATCTAAGAGTGGATGTGTGTGTGAGTGTAGGCATGACTTCTCCAAAGATCAACATTTGTACACACTGGAGTCACCTTTTATACATAGTGCTACTGACATTAACCAGAGAAGTGGGCCTGACAGCCCCAGCCTGAAAGCCAAGGAGAGAGTGGCTGAGCTATGCTCACTAGGTTTATCTAAAGGGATTCAGCACAACATTACACAGCCTAATTGTTTTTCGTCCAAAAGGAACTGTTCCCCAGATAGAGTCAGCTTGAAGGTGACTGAGTGTGACCCATCAAACGCGGTATTCATATCCACCTATACAGAGTTGCTTGTTCCTTTCAATAAATACCAATGCGGTTTCTCCTCTTGGAATCTAGATTTCATGCCGTCCCTTACAGCTTGTTCAAACAGTAGTAATTCTTGAGGAAAGAGGAGAAACATTTTTAAACATCGTAATTTAAATATCGAGGTATAGCGAAGCTGGATTGAGAGAGAAAGGAGACTGAGACAATGATAGAGGGTGTGGTGCTGGAATGTGTATGCAAGAGACCCTATCATTAACAGAATGTTAGATTATAGTGCCTAGAATGGATATAGCATATTTGCAAATAGATAAATATATAAAAATATATGGGGAAGTTCCAACCGATATAAGACCTTTAAGTAAGCAGGAAATCCAATGTTTTTGTTTATATTTTGACATTAATACCAGAGTTATGATTTATATTCAATTATGTTTAATTTATGCAAAACTGGACTATTCATAGTTCATATAGGTAATGAAAATTGTGAATTTTTAAAATCTTATCTAAGCTATCTAAGGAAAAGAACATAGAAATTTGCCTTTGAGGAGAACAGATGTCTACTTCCATTACATGATACAAGTATTGTTTTGATGAAGTCATGCTGGCAATTAATAGGTGAATATAAATGGTACCATCTGATAATACTTTTTGTCACAAGTGTAGAAATTCACAGGTCAGAGTATCAAACATAAAAGTCTGGGAAGCTCTGTTTTGCTCAGATTAATAGTTAATTTCATGTAGTCGAACAATAAGGAACAGTAAGAGTTGTTGGTTTTGAGGATGAAATTCTTACTGGGCAGGGGTGTGTCCTTGGATATTTTTATGGGTTTGGCCTTTACTTGTCATCCATTCACTCTCTTTTGGCTCCCTGGGACCCAGTGTCAGCACCAAGGAGAGGTTGGGGGCAACAGATTTCCCTGAAGTCAGGCAAGAGGCAGAGAATCACTGGAACTGGCTGACCAGAGTCTCAGTCCCAGTCTCGTTAGTGCAACAGAGCACAGCCAGGAGGTAGAAAATCACTCTAACTGGAGTGCAGGAGACAGTTAGCATTAGAAAAGAGAAAGAGTAGAGCAGATCTGCTCTTCTCATCTGCTGGGTGGCTCCTTTCTCCCTTTGGAGTTTGAAGAAAGTGGAATAAACTCCCCTTTGAGCCAGAAAAATGCAGCGCTTTCAGCTGTGCTTATGAGGCATCTTTCCTACCCCTCACCCATCACTTGGTACAGAGCAATGTCTGTTTGGGTGGGCCACTTCGCTCTGAGACTTCTTTTTATGAAGCTGTTTTTTCAAAGTTAGTCAATTAAAAATTGGTTTGTTTTCCCATAGAGCAGTGCTCAAGCTGAGAGGAGGGAGCTGAGCCACTGTGGGGATGTTGTGCCTAGAGACACATTTGGGAAGATTTCCTTCTACTAAAGCCACAGGGTCAACATAAAGCACCAATAAAATGTTTTAAATAAAGGAGAAATGGAAGCACAAGATTACATTCTGGCACCAGGTCTAGATTTTCTTTCCTCCCACTGAGGGTCTAACCAAGCCAACAGTCTGGAGGATGAATTTAGTTTTAAGGATAATGAAGCTTTATTGTGAATTTTTACTAACCTGGATTATAATTACAGGGAAACCAGTGCCTGGTAGTTGCCTTTATGAGTTATTCTGTGATACTCTGGTAGGTATTGTTGAACATGAACTTAACAATGTTTTAGGGGGCATGAGATAGTAGAGCAGTACTTAAGGTTCATGCCTAAGACATACCCACCTGGCTTCAATTACCAGCACATTTTGCCCTTTGCCCTAGCACTTTCATGTGTGGCCCAAGCACCACTAGTTTGGTCTCCATATCTCCAACATTTCAGAGCCTCAGAAGCTTTGGATTCTCAAGGTCTTGCATTTAATTTAAAACCAAGTTGGAGCATCAGCAGCAGGGTCCCTGAAAACCACTGAACAATACTTGGGAGGTCCCCCACAAATGTTTTCAGGTGTATGTGAGATTTTTGTTTACTTTATAAGAAAGGGAATGACTATTACTCCATTTATTAAAAATACATTTTAATTATATATATATATATATATATATATGTTGATTTAATATACACCCAGCTTTATAGTGGCAGTTTTAACCTGGGTTTGTAGTTAGTTGTTCTGAGAACTATATGAAGGAAAATTATTCATTAAGAAAATGAAGGTAGGGGCTAGAGCAATAACACAGCAGGTAGGGCATTTGCCTAGCACTGTGGCCAACCCAGGTTCAATATCTGGCATCCCATAAGGTCCCCTTAGCATCGCCAAGAGTAATTCCTGAGTGCAGAACCAGGAGTATCCCTGAGCATTGGTGGTTGTGAACCAAAAAAAGAAAGAGAAGGAAGGAAGGAAGGAAGGAAGGAAGGAAGGAAGGAAGGAAGGAAGGAAGGAAGGAAGGAAGGAAGGAAGGAAGGAAGGGAAGGAAGGAAGGAAAGGAAGGAAGGAAG
>JAJIBD010028578.1:0-52150 GCA_021461705.1 Cryptotis parvus
GCAAACACCCTACCCACTGGGCTATCGCTCCGCCCCCAAGATGTCTGAATTTTAATAATGCCCAAATGCTGTAGATACTAGTATGACAGGTTTTTTTCTTTTTTTGGGTCACACCTGGCGATGCTCAGGGGTTACTCCTAGCTCTTTGCTCAGGAATTACTTCTGGCGGAGCTAGGGGGAACCATATAGGATGTCGGGGGATTGAACCTGACAAGGCAAACACCCTCCCGCTGTGCTATCTGGGATTGAACCCGACAAGGCAAACACCCTCCCCGCTGTGCTATCAGCTGTGCTATCGCTCTGGCCCCTGACAGCTTTCTTAAACCTGTGAAGCTTCTTTGTAAGATATTTAGAACATGAATGAAACAGTTAAGTTAGGCTTGCCAGTAAAAATTCTGCTTGTGTTGTCCTTAGTCAGCACCATCCATTTAATGAGTGCTATGTAATTGAGCTTTCTATAAGAATAGTGTTGTGTATGTGCACTTTATACTAAGGTAGCTATTTAATTTTAGCTTTCAGCAACCATGTATCGTACTAGATTATCCATCACATAGCTTCCACCTTTTTAAGTCTGCTTTACAGAATAGAGATCCAAGACCAGATCAACTGCAGGGAAAAGGGTCATTGAAATGATCACTAAACTACAGTATGATAGATACTGAATGAGTAGATTAATAAGATGATTCCATTTTGGGGATATCTGAGAATTCAACAAAGGGAGAGATAAGCCATCTTTAGATAGGAAGGTTTAATTAACTTGATTTAACTCAATTGAAAATTAAAAATTGCTGATCAGGTTCTTCACATCTTCAGAAATGGTTCTCAGACTAGTACAGAAGCAACAGGGAGACTGTTAGGAACTCCTTCCTAAGAAGAAATGTTGCTTCCACTCAAAGGAGAAATGTTGCTTCCATTCTTTTCTGAAAACCTAGAAAATGAGAAATTAGAAATTAATTTTGAAGAAGGCAGGAAGAAAGATAATAAGTAGTTTGCTTTTCCTTTTGTCTGTGTGGAGTCGAACACAAGAACTTTAATTTGAAGCTACATTGTTAAGTGAAAGCTTATTTTAGAGGTAAGGTCACCTCACTGACTGAGAAAATCATCTTGAGATGTAGACAAAATAAAATTGTACTGTGTGAATAAACTTAAGTAAATTTCTTTGTGCATTTGTGCAAATAATACTCATATCTATTCTTTACAGATCCAGGATGAGAAGACTGATGAAAAGAAGCTAGCTGAACAGCTGTAAGATGCCCAAATCTGGGTTCACAAAACCAGTTCAGAGTGAAAATTCTGACAGTGACAGCAATATGGTAGAAAAACCATATGGAAGAAAGGTACGTGGTTAAACAAGATTTCTTGACTCTTTGGGACTGGGGAGAAAAAGAGTCCTAGTTTAGTATTTTTAGTAGCTCTTTGTAAAATAAAGACTACGGATGCCAAAAAATTCAGACTACAAGCCATTTAGGTACTCAGCCTGTACCTGAATACCTGGTGTCCAGCGAGAGCCCCAGCCAGGCCTTTTGTGGAGGGAGCCCAGGTGGGGGGTATAACTCTTTTTTTAGGAGCTTAGTTGTGATACAGTTTCTATACTGTAAAATTCACCCATTGTTATACCATTCACTTTTTTATTGGCTATTAAGGAGTTGTACAGCCATCATGCAGTCTAGTTTAAGCTACTTCCATCAGTGCTAAAAGATTATGTTAATTTGCTCTTCATCTTTGTTGCCTCCCCAGGCAAACCCTAAATCTTTCAAAATGAAAAATTTACATTTTCAGGGTCTAAGCAATAGTACAGTGGGTAGGGTGCTTGTTTGCCTTGCAAACAGCCATCCAGATCAATCCCTGGCATTACATGTGGTCCCACAAGCACCACCAGGAGTGATCCTTGAGGGCAGAGCCAGGAGTAGTAATCCTTACATATTTGTATTTGGGAATATTTTGAAATTTCATATTTGTGTTCTGTTTTCTTGTCATGTGCTTAGCCTGTTTTCTTTCCAGCTTCTGTCCTGTTTGTTTTTAATTTTAAGGTTCTAGTGTGCTCATTTTTTTAAAGGATAGAGAATTTCTAGTTGGCTTGTTTAGCTTGTTTATTTATTTTTGCTTTTTGGGTTACAGTTGGCGATGCTCAGGGGTTAATCCTGGCTCTGCACTTAGGAATTATTCCTAGCAGTGCTCAAGGCACCATCTGATATGCTGGGGATTCCCAGCATATCAGGTCATCCCAATGTGCAAGGCAAACACTACCCACTGTGCTATCGCTCCAGCCCCCTGACTTGTTTATTTTATATATGTTGACATATATAAAACATATTTATCTCGGAATGTGTTACTAAAGTCATGACTTTTCTACTGAGCTGTTACGTGAGATTTGGGTCATCTGTATTGCTGCTTTCGCTTATTGAATTTATTGAACTTATTGGGCTCAATTTTTTTGTAACAAAGTTGTTCGTGTTGTTACAGACATTCAGTATTCAACCCCCTGTCCCACCACCACTGCAACTCCCCGCCACCTTTATTTCCAATTTTTCCAGCCACCACATAAGCCTGCACCTATAGCAGACCCTCAATAATTTATTTTATATCGCTTGTTATAGGTAATTTGCTAAAAATGATTAAGAATGTTTTCTTAGAAGAAAATTAGCGAAGATTGTTCAGTCTCACCATGGGGCCACTAGGCCTTTGTGTAAGAAATTACTGATATGTTGTTACAGGATAGGCATGTGTGTATATATTTTGTTATTGGTTGCCTTCTACTTTGCCTCCATTAAATGTGGTGCTACTCGGTATATTGAGCAGTATAATAGTGTTTGAGCAGTATAATAGTGTTTGAGATGTTGTGTGGCGCAAAATATGCTCCGGATTCCAAGTTTTTAACAGGGTGATAAAGTTGGAGTTAAATTTTTAATTTGAAGGTGGCTTTGGGGTATTGGTGCTACTGCCAGGCATTCTGGGAGAACAGGGAGATGGGGGGAAAGGAGTCCATCCCCAACTCTGAATGCGTAGAGATTTCAGTGCAAAACCCATATACCTGACTTATTCAGTGGATTAATTTCTGGGTGGAGTTCATTTGAGCAGTGGAGTCTGGCCTGGAACCTGGCAGCATTTGTGGAATGTGGAGATTTTCTGCTGCTCAACTCTGTTGGGATGAGCCAGGGCCTACCCTCTCCCCCCCCTCCGAGTGCCTCAGTGTCAGCCTGGCATCTCTCTTTTTGTTATTTTTGACTAAATGTCATGTCTTACCTTTGGTGCTTGTCAAACTATAGCATTTTCTGTTTCCCGTTTAGTCTGGAGAGCTCAGTGGGCTACCATTTTTCATTTCCAGCACTAAGTAGTTCCTTCACCACCACCAGTTGTGGCCTTCCAAAAGATATGACACCTTCCTTCCCCCACCCCCACCCCCCGCCCGTGTTTTAAAATTTTGTTTTATTGGGGTTACCTATTTAGGTATAGAGTAGTCAGTTGTCATTAGTTGTCCTCACATTTTGCCCTGACACCATAAGTCAGTAGGCTTCTCTCTCTTCCTGGCAGACATAAACATGTGTACTTTTAACATTCAGGCATTTTTCAACTCTGCTGTGGCATTTACTTTTTGCAGGGTCACCCAGGTCTTTGCTTGTGTGTAGCCTCCCAGTCAATTTAGGGACATAAGGGTTTGTACTATCTTAGATTTTCTCCTTTCACACATAATCTCCCAGTCAATGGAAGGATGTTAGGAGGGGCTTAGCTCCTCTCAAATCTCCCCCTCACATTCATTCACATGTCTTTCCTGTTAGCCAAGGATATGTCATTGTCTAAGGCACCCTCTTTCCCACTGTGACGCTCATTCCTTTTTTTTTTTCTTTTTGGGTCACTCCCAGCAATGCTCAGGTGTTACTCCTGGCTCTTCAGGCGGTGCTCGGGGAGACCATATGGGATGCCGGGAATTGAACCCAAGTCGACCGCATGCAAGGCAAATGCCCTTCCTGCTGTGCTATCATTCCGGTCCCGACTCTCATTTCTGTATCCTCTCTGGCCTGAGATGTAACTCAGTGGTAGCACCCTTGCTTTGCATATGTGAGACCCTGATTTAGATCCCTAACACAGGAACCAACAAAGCCCAGTGTGAGCTCTTACATTTTTACCCACAGCTGCTGCTCACTTGCTCACCACAACATAAGGTTAATAGAACTATGCATTTTGTTTTCTTCCATTTCCTATTTGGGTGGTCATTGTAATCACATAGTGTGATTGAGTAAGGGGCTTTGGCCTTCTATACCAAATCATGTTGACACTCGTTAGGACTAAAAGTGCTGATGCCTGTAACACCTTCATAGGAGCACGTTGTGCAAACCAAGTGTTAGCTAGGAAGGAACATGATTCCAGGCAGGAATGCCATCCAGAGTTGAACAATTTTTCTTGAATAAAATGTTTCTCAGTTTGTTATGTTCAATTAATTTATATAGTGTCGGAGAGCTCCGCCGGGGTCCCCAACAATGCCGGGAAGCGAAGTTCCCTTCTACCTCCGGCCGGCGAGGAATGGATGAAAAACTCAGGAATCCGATGCAGTTTTAAAAGGGTTTACTTATCACAGGTTCAGGCATACCAATAAGCAAAAGGAAAAGCCCGGTGCTTAGGATTCCAGGCTAGAACCCCAGCCACGTGTAGACCAAGATGGTGGCCACCACATGTAAAGGCCCTGTAAAAGGAGAAGAAGACAAGACTCCCAAGAAGGGTGAGCGCTCACAAAGAGAGAGCCCCAAAAGAAGCTCTCGAGAGAGAGAGGAAGCAGGCTAGTATTATACCCCTGCAACTCAGACCTTCCTCCCACTGTTATGGAAAGCAGGGAGGGTCAAATGCCCTAAGGGAATCTCTCCCAGCACCTCACCTAGGCCCTTTAGTATGCTAATGTTTTGAGCCAAGATCTGCCTGGAAATGCCTTTATAGGGTAGAGAAGGGGGTTTCTGAGATGGCATGTCTCTGTACCAAAGACTAATACTAATGCCAGTTAAATATTTCTCCAAGCCTTCACAAGAGTTTCCGGTCTACTTCATGGTAGTTTTGTATTTTAGTTGCCTTTGAGTATATCAGGGAGCCATGCTTGTTTGCTTGGAGGCAAACAGCATTTCTCTCTGGTCTAATTACTTAGGGATCCTACGTGGCCAGGCAAATATGCTGGTAAGATCTAGCTAGTCCCACGATGATTGTGGTAGCATAGGAGAATATTTATACCAGCTAATACAGCATACATGGTCAGATAAACTGCCACATTTAGACTACCCCCTTATCTACGGAGTGATTTGCAGGCGGCAATTCAGAGCAGATGCAGCTGCCCTTAGAGGAGTCCTGCAACAATATAGTATCGAAGTGACTGTTAAATCGGGAGAGAAGTTGTCAGTATCTTTACTCCACAGTAGGTGTCTTCAGGTAGAGGCATGGGTGTTAAACAGTGTATGACTGAAGCCCGATCATGAACAGCTTTGTAACTGTATATCTCACAGTGCTTTCTGAAGACAGAGTAATGCTTCATGATTTGGGGGATGTCAGCTCCGTGTGATGTGAAACACTGAATAAAGTTCGACAAGTAGGAAGATGCCTTCCTTCGCCTTGGAAGGTGGGGTTTGGACTACACCGCTTGTGCCCTAGAGCTTACTTCTGGCTCTACTCAGGGGCCATTTCTTTCTTTCTTTCTTTCTTCCTTCCTTCCTTCCTTCCTTCCTTCCTTCCTTCCTTCCTTCCTTCCTTCCTTCCTTCCTTCCTTTCTCTCTCTCTCTCTTTCTTTCTTTCTCTCTTTCTCTCTTTCTCTCTCTCTTTCTCTCTCTTTCTCTCTTTCTCTCTTTCTTTCTCTCTCTCTCTTTCTTTTTCTTTCTTTCTTTCTTTTTCTTTCTTTCTTTCTTTCTTTTTTCTTTCTTTCTTTCTTTCTTTCTTTCTTGGAAAGAGGAAGAATACCACTGCAGTAATATTGCACAAATAGTTGATTAAATGAATGTCAACCAGGTGTCTCCATGTTAGGACTTGTAGCTTTAATATTTTAGGACTTTTAAAGTACCAATCTGAGAAAACCTATAATGGGTACTGTTGCAGGACACCTAAAAGCCTCTGCATCTGCCCTGGATTGCCTCCTGCAAATCACTTTGTAGATAAGGGGGTAGTTTAAATGTGGCAGTTTATCTAACCATGTATTCTGTACTGGCTGGTATAAATATTCTCTCATGCTACCACAATCATCGTGGGATAGCTAGATCTTACCAGCATATTTGCCTGGCCACGTAGGATCTCTAAGTAATTAGACCAGAGAGAAATGCTGTTTGCCTCCAAGCAAGCAAGCATGGCTCCCTGATAACTCAAAGACAATTAAAACACAAAACTACTGTGAAGTAGACGAGACTCTTGTGAAGGCTTGGAGAAATATTTAATTGGCATTAGTATTAGTCTTTGGTACAGAGACATGCCATCTCAGAAACCCCCTTCTCTACCCTATAAAGGCATTTCCAGGCAGATCTTGGCTCAAAACATTAACATATAATAGGGCCTAGGTGAGGTGCTGGGAGAAATTACCTGAGGGCATTTGACCCTCCCTGCTTCCCATAATAGTGGGAGATCTGAGTTTCAGGGGTATAAAACCAGCCTGCTTCCTCTCTCTTTTTTTTGGGCTCTCTTTTGGGGCTTACACTCTTCTGGGGAGTCTTGTCTTTGTCTCTTCTTTACAGGGCCTTACCACATGGTGGCCGCCATCTTGGCTTACATGTGGCTGGGGTTCTAGCCGAGAATCCTAAGCACAGGGTTTTTCCTATTGTTGATTTGTATTCCTGAACCTGTGATTAGTTAGTCAAGCCTTTTAAAGCTGCATCAGATTCCTGAGTCTTCATTCATTCCCCGCCGGCTGGAGGTAGAAGGGAACTCCGCTTCCCGGCACTGTTGGGGACCCCAGCAGTGTCCCCAACAGGAGTGGGTAGAAGGAAGTTGGCAATTCTTGAAAGAGAGTGAATTAAACTTAGTCCATCTGTCTAAAGTTGCATGCGTTGCTCAGAACAGATCCAGGAAAAGGAACAGGGTATCTGGAGAAGAATGTTCAGTTGTGCTTCCTCAATTGACTTGGCTACTGGAACCATTCAAGTAGATGCATTTTAGTAGGCAGCTAGGTACGAACATTAAACTCAGAATGAAACTAAAGTGAAAATAAACACGAGAGTTTCTGGGAAAGTAAGCTATAGGTGTGGTGATGTCACCCAAAGAGTGAGACAAGAGTAACAAGAAAGGAGAGGTTCCATAAGGAGTGGTTAATCTCTTAGCCGAGTGCTAGAGGTTAATAGGAAAGATAATTTTGTCAGCTGAGATGCCGGACAATAATTGGGGCTAATTGCAATAGAGTTGGGAAACTACAGTAACAGATATGAAGGGGAAAAGAATTTTTAATTCTAATACTTAATTATTACTCAAAAATTAAATGGTGCATTTGTGAAAGTATATCTGGCTTAATGTCACTTTTTGCTTTGAGTTTATAAATGAAATATTTTGAATCTTTTATTCTCCCTAGGAACTTTGTATCTTTCTAAAACTGTCACTAAATATAAGGTAGCCTGAGAGCCTGCATTAAAGTCTGGTTTTGTTTGGGGCCCCTGGGAATGTTCAGGGTTTGGTAGTAGCCCTGTGCACAGAGTTCACTCCCTCACTCCTCACAGTGTCTGGGGATCCCTATGTAGTCTGGGGTCAGCCCCGTGCAAGGCTTTAAACTTTAAACCCTTATATTATCTGTCTGACCTCCACACAAAAAACAAAGAAGCATAATGGGGGAGGCGGTTCATAAACAGGAAGAATAAATACAGACCAAATTGCCTACTTCTGGGTTACTAAAGTAGTAACTGTTCTCAGTTTCTGTTTAATTATATAATACATTTTCAGTGTCACATATTTGGGTAGCGGTCAAAAGCTCTTTTGAGGCAATATAGTGTTAGTCACTTTTGATGATTTTTTTTTTGAGCAGTTTGACATTAGAATCTGTTAAGGGTAATTTTCTTTGTATTAAATATTAGATTATGGATTTGCATTTTAAGAGAAGAAGAGCCATAATTTCCATTCCAAGTTTCTTGATTTTTCTCAGTTTGTTAGAAAAGGAGAGAAAAGAATGTATTCTCTCTCTGGCTGCATATTATATCTTGTAACTAAAAAGAAGGTACTCTCTCTCTCTCTCTCTCTCTCTCTCTCTCTCTCTCTCTCTCTGACAATATTTTATCTTGTAACTTTTCAAGATACGCTCTTGAAATTTATTTAGGTTTCAATCCTATTATTTTTCTCTTCTTTCACATATACTTGATTTATTTATAAGTTCTGTCTTTAAAATACAAAATTTGGGGGGTGTTTAGAGTGATAGTGGATCACATGCTTAAATTGTATGTGACCAACCTGGGTTCCATCCCTGACACCCCTTTGAGTCCCCTGAGCCCACCAGGAGTGATCCCCTAAGCGTGTAGAGCTCTGAGATTACAAAAAAAAAATGTATTTAAGCTCCTCCCCCCTTTGTTCCTTTATTTTCCATCTTGGAACAAACCTATTATCTTTCATTATCATTGTTTCAGAACTGTTCTTTTTTTTTTTTTTTTTCTGCTTTTTTGGGTCACACCCGGCGATGCTCAGGGGTTTCTCCTGGCTCTGCACTCAGGAATTACTCCTGGCGGTGCTCGGGGGACCATATGGATGCCGGGATCGAACCCGGGCCGGCACAGGCCGCCCGCGTGCAAGGCAAACGCCTCTACCGCTGGGCTATCACTCCAGCCCCAGAACTGTTCTTTTTGATTCTCTTGCTAAGGTAATGTGGCTTAGTTGTTAGTAGCCAGGATGTTTTTTATAAAGGAGTCTAAGAGACTAATTCAGTTTAAATTCTGCTGCATCTATGAATATTGATTAATAAGAATGAACTTTATAATAGTGTAGGCTAGGTCTCTAAAACTTCTTCCCTGTGAGAAGGGGACTCTCATCCATTGTTGGTGGGAATGATGTATTGTACAGTCTTTTGGGAAAACAATATGGACATTCCTCCAAAGACTAGAAATTGAGCTCCCATTTGACCCAGCCATACCACTCCTGGGAATATACCCTGGGAAGCCAAAAACACACAGCAGAAACACCATCGGCACTTTTATTTTCATAGCAGCGCTATGTGAAGGGGGTAGGGGGGGTGGGGGAAGAGAGAGGGAGAAGAGGAAAGAGATAAAGAACCTGCCGTAAAGGCAGGCTAGGGAAGGTGGGAGGAATTGGGGACATGGTGGTGGGAAATGGGCACTGGTGGAGGGGATGGGTGCTGGAACACTGTATAACTGAAACATGAACATCTTTGTAATTGTATATCTCACGGTGGTATAATAAAATATTTTTTAAAAAGCTTCCCTGTGGTGGTCACCTTCTGACCTTATTTCTTCCTGTGCCCTTTCTAAGAAAATCCCTTGAGAGCCCATAGAGCACCACATGCGCCTCTGGATGAGAAATGCTAGTTTAGACTATAAGGGAGAACTTTTTTACTTGAGTGGATGCACAAAGTAAAATAATACGATCTATTTTCATTTAATCCAGAATCTTTGTGTGTATATATATATACATAAAATATATACATATATGAATATATAACCCTAACCCTATATTTAAGTATAATACTTATTTTATCCGCCAGAAAAAAAATATATATATACTGATTTTATCTGCAGTGAAAAACTTTATAGCTTTTCGTGTGGATAAAATCAGTATTATAAATATAGAGATTATATTATTCAAATTATTTTGTTGTAGTGTTAAAAACTCCGATTAGAGGGGCCAGAGCGATAGCCCAGCGGGTAGGGCGTTTGCCTTGCATGCGGCCGGCCCATGCCGGCCCGGGTTCCATCCCGGCATCCCATATGGTCCCCGAGCACCGCCAGGAGTATTTCTTGAGTGCAGAGCCAGGAGTAACCCCTGAGCATCGCGGGTGTGACCCAAAAAGCAAAAAAAAAAAAAAAAAAAAAAATCTTAAAAATCCCGATTAGAGACTAGAAATATGGCTTAAGTGGTAGAACACATGCGTGGCTCTTGAGTTCAGTCCCCAGTACTGCCTTTGTGGCCTCCCAAGTACCACTGACTGGGGTCACCCTGCTAGCAAGAACTGCTGGGGTGATTTTCATGATCCTTGAATCCTGAAAGCACCAGACCCAATGGGAATCGCCCATGTTCCCCAGCCCTACTGTAAGTTGCCCCTACAAAAATTCTATTTAAGGATTAGAGAGTGATAGCCCAGAGGGTAGTGTGGCCCAGAGGGTAGGGTATTTGCCTTGCACATGACTGACCTGGGTTCAATCCTTGGCATCCCATATAGTCCCCATAGCACTGCCAAGAGTAATTCCTTAGTGCAGAACTAGGAGTAACCCCTGAGCATTGCCAGGTGGGACCAGAAAACCAACAAAGAAAAAATATGACACTTGCCTTGCATGGGACTGCACCTCTGGTTAAAATAAAATCCCCACCAAAAAAATAAATAAAATAAAAAAAATAAAATCTCCATACCATATATGGTCACCATCATGAGCAGTGAGCTAGTAGTAGCCCCTACTTACTTTGAGTGTTGCCCCAATTGCCTCTAATCTGCTTAAAAATACAGGAATATAAAACAAGTTAGAAAAAATGTTGAAATTGGGTTTTTAGGGGGCCAGAGCGATAGCCCAGCCTGAGCCGGCCCGGGTTCGATCCCTGGCATCCCATATGGTCCCCGAGCACCGCCAGCAGTAATTCCTGAGTGCAGAGCCAGGATTAACTAACCCCCTGAGCGTTGCCGGGTGTGACCCCCAAAAAAAAATTGGGTTTTTGTAGTATATTGACTACAGTAAGTTTTATTGCTGTACTTCTGTGATTTTGTGTGTATTTGAGAATTTTCTTTATTGCTTACATTATAGTTTAGTAACTTTGTTAATATTTGATATTTTTATAGAGTAAAGACAAGATTGCATCCTATAGCAAAACTCAAAAAATTGATCGAAGTGATGTGGGGAAGGAAATGAAAGAGAAATCATCCATGAAACGTAAACTTCCTTTTACCATTAGCCCATCAAGAAATGAAGAACGAGATTCAGACACAGGTAGAATAATTACTGATTATGGTAAAAATGTTATTCTTTTGCTGTGATTTTCTTTGCTCGTGTCATCCATCTTACCTTAGTTTATAGAGAACTATTTTTTTTATTTTACTGTTTCATGTTAATAATAGTGGGTCAGAAATTTCATCTTATCTACACATGATCTAACCAGAGATAAAAACTTTTTTTAAAAAAAACTCGTTTATTGCAAGTCTCTAACACTTTTGAGAACTTTTTTATTTTTCAGAGAAATTTGTGTGATGAAAATTTTCTCGGTGATAGCCTGAGATATGGAAAATTTAAAGGAAAATTGAAGTTTTGTGGACACATGAATGAGCGCACCAAAGCAAAACAAGCTTAGCAAATTTAAAAATTAGAAGTAAGGGGGCCAGAGTGATAGCACAGCGTAGGGCAATTTGCCTTGCACACGGCGGACCTGGGTTTGATCCCTGGCTTCCCATATGGTTCCCGAGCACCGCCAGAAGTAATTCCTGAGCAAAGAGCCAGGAGTAACCCCTGAGCATCGTCGGGTATGACCCCAAAAAAGCAAAAAAAAAAAAAAAGAAGTGAGGGACTGTAGCAATAGTACAGTGGTGTAGGGTAGCAGCCAACCCAGGTTCAATCCCCAGCATCCCATATGGTACTCAAAGCACTGCCGGGAGTAATTCCTGAGTGCAAAGCCAGGAGTAACCCCTAGCATCGCCGGGTGTGACCCCAAAAAAACAGAATATATAAAAAAAATCTCAAAAGTTTGAGATTTAACTGCTTACTCAATTCATAGTATATTTTTCCCTAAATCTCTTACATATCCAAAATGATTCTGACATCAGTCTCAGTTATTAATAATAAATTGGGAACCTTGGGGCCAGAGTGATAGCCCAGCGGGTAGGGCGTTTGCCTTGCACGCGGCCTATGCCGGCCTGGGTTTGACCCCGGCATCCCATATGGTCCCCTGAGCACCGCCAGGAGTAATTTCTAAGTACAGTAAGTACAGAGCCAGGAGTAACCCCTGAGCATTGCCGGGTGTGACCCCAAAAAGCAAAATAAATAAATAAATAAATAAATAAATAAATTGGAACCTTTACCATTGTCTGATAGTCACTAACCTTTAACTAATGATTCCTTGAAAGTAATACATGTGAGCATTGATTATTTAACAGTTTTTTACACCTTGCTAAAATATTAATAATTAACTATTTGTAAGATATTTGAGCTTTGCTCAGAAAGTTAATGTTCCATTTTTGATGTATGTACAGAGATTATATACTAATATTTGGTAGTCATCTTAGTCACAATGTGGTGGCTTGACTGGAATCCTGAAAATAAATCACACAATGTCTGATCTTGTCTGGAATCCTTGAAAATTAAAGTTTCTGAAAATAACTTTCACTATATACTTCAGCGAGGCCTCCCTTTGTGTACTGTACTATTTTTTTGTTTTGAGGCCATATGCAGAACTACTCAGGGGCTGTTTCTGGTGTTGTACTCAGGAGATCTAAGTGATGCTGAGGATCCAAACCAGGGTTGCTGTGGACACGGTCACATGCAGTCAAGTGTTTCACCTCCTGGACCCTAAGTATTGTTCTTAAGAACACTCTTGGTACTCTCATTTATTTTTATTTTGGGCTCCCCAAAGCAGTACTTAGAAGACTCAGGGACCCTTCTTTGCAGTTCTTGGCCAACTAGATTTTTGGGTTTAATGATTGAGTCCTGCCTTGCCAGCAGTTACCAAGGCCACACCTCACCCATATGCTTAGGGCCTCCAGGGCACTGCCTGGCAATTCTTAGGTAACAACATGATGTCAGGGATTAAACCAGCCTTGCACATGGCTGACCCTAGTTTGATCTCTGGCACCTCTTATGTTCCCTGGAGCACCTCCAGATATGTCCCCCAAGAATAAAAGGAAAATAATTGCTCTCTTTTTTCAGTGAAGAAATTTAATGCTGTGGCCAGGAAGGTAGCTCAGGGGTCAGGACCATATGCATTGCAGTCTCCCGGGGTCTGAGTTCATTTTAATGCCACAAGACTTCTGAGCACTCCCAAGGATAGCTCTGGATGCCCCTAGTTCCTGTGGGTGTCGTCTTAGTAGTCCCGGCATCATAGTCCTAAGCAGCACATCACTAGGGCTCTGACATTGAACATCTGGCCTTATTGGACAAGGATCACGGAGAGTGGCCCCAGGACCTCCTGAGCACTGGTTGACACCCCACAACCCCACCCCCAAAAGAAATGGCAAGCTTTGTTCATTTTAAAATATACTTCCCCACCCCTAGAGATAGAGGTTTTTTCCTTCCCTAAAGCCTCTTTTCTCCTTATTACTCAAAATTGTTCTCCAGCTGTTTTTAGGTCACTAAATGAAGAAATAAGGTGATAGGTATGTGTCATTAGGTGTATCTTTTTTTTTTCTTTTGGGTCATACCCAGCAATGCTCAGGGGTTACTCCTGGCTTTATGCTTAGGAATTACTTCTGGTGGTGCTTGGGGACCTTATGGGATGCAGGGATCGAACCTTGTTCACCGGTGTGCAAGGCAAATGCACTACTTGCTCTGGCCCTATCTTTAAGGTTTAATTTCTCTCATGTGAAGTTTTCTCCTTGGCATTTCCTTTGCTAGTCATTTTTATTTTTTTTTATTTTTTATTTTTTTTTTGCTTTTTGGGTCACACCCAGCAATGCTCAGGGGTTTCTCTGACTCTGCACTCAGGAATTACTCCTGGCGGTGCTTGGGGGACCATATGGGACTCGGGGATCAAACCCGGGCCGGCACAGGCCAGCCGGCGTGCAAGGCAAGCGCCCTACCCGTTGGGCTATCGCTCCAGCCCCCGAGGTTTTTTTTTTGTGTTTTTTTTTTTTTTTTGCTTTTTGGGTCACCCCGGCAATGCCAGGGGTTATCCCTGGCTCTGCACCCAGGAATTACTCCCGAGGGACCCAGAGGATCCCGAACCGACCAACCGCGCCAGCACACCAGCTGGCAGGCGAAGGCAAACGCCCCACCGCTGGGCTATCACCCCGCCCCTTGCTAGTCATTTTTAAAAGTAATTATACAGGCTTTTTTCTCCAATGATAGGAATACTCGAACTAGTAAATGAAGTTGTTGAAGGGAAGAGTTTCGGTAAATTCAAAGAACTTACATTCTTAGAAATGAACTTTGAGTATCATAAACTTCATAAGAACCAGTGAATTGTTTCTTAGTTAAAATAAAATAAAAATTATAATGTTACTTAGTAATAGGTATATTTTGGCAGTGAATAAATATTATCTAATTGATATTTTGTTAATTTGATTATATACTTTCCTATCTCCAGTTTTTCCATGATTTGAATTTAGTGAAGTGTTGCTATCTCTAAAGACTTTTCTTCTTTCTTTTTGGACCGCAGCAACGATGCTTAGGGGTTACTCCTGGTACTGCATTCAGGAATGACTCCTGGCGGTGCTTGGGGACCATATGGGATACAAGTGATTGAACCTAGGTCGAAGTCAGCAACATACAAGGCAAACGTCCTACCGGCTCTGTCCCCCCTCTCTAAGTCTTTTGTTTCAGATTCCCATTTTTTGGGAACTGAGGCAGCAGTACACAGCACATAGAGTGTTTGTCTTGCACATGGCCCATTTGGTTTGATCACTTGCAGCCCATATGTTCCCCCAAGCACCACTGGGAGTAATTCCATAGTACAGAGCAAAAGTAACCCCTGAGCATCTCCAGGTGTGGCCTAAAAAGCAAAAAAAAATTTTTTTTAAAGAAAGGTTATAACCTCTTAAAAAGTGTATATGCTATTACTAAGTATTTGATTGAAACATAAACATTTTTTGGTAGACGGAATTTAAAAATTTTTTTTGTTGTTGTTCCTTTTCGGTCACACCCAGCGGCGCTCAAGAATTACTCCTATAGGTGCTTGGGGACCATATGGGATGCTGGGGATTGAACCCAGGGTGGCTGTATGCAAGGCAAATGCCCTACCCGCTGTGCTATTGCTCCAGACTCTGAAAATAGTAGATAAGGCCTTACCTGTACAGACATACACACATACACAACCACTCATACAGAGCTTTAAGAATTTCATTCCTGGGTTCAGAGTTATCGTACACTGTGTAGGATTTTGCCTTGCACTTGTCTGACCTGGTTTTGATACCCAGCACACATATGTCCCCCAAGCTGCCAGGAGTGATCTCTGAGCACAGACCCAGAAGAAAGTCTTGAAACCATCAGGTGTGGCACAAAAAAGAAAAAAAATCTCAGTCCTAAATTAAAAAATGTCTTACTTGCAGTTTAAGTATTTTATTTTTATGATAAAAAATTTTCATATGAAAGGTAACTATACCCCACCCACAAAATGATCAAATAGTATTTGACAAACCCTTAGCATTACCGGGTTAAGGGATAGCCAGAATAGAGGTATCATAGGTACATCTGGGAGAGTTGTGTGAAAAAAATAAAAAGTGATGATAGCAATAAATCCCATATCCTACACTTAATTCTGACCTGTAAGTATACTATATTTTAAATAGCTGGAAGTATTAAGATAATAAAGCTGTAGAAATAGAAATTATTTACATCATCTATGACAGTTTTTATCTTTTTCTTTAGCATTTTTTTGGGGGTGCTCTTTGGGGTCACACCCAGCAGTGCACAGGGGTTGTGCCTGATGGTGCTCAGGGGATCACATGGGATGCCAGGAACTGAACCCAGGCTGGCCACATGCAAGGCAAACGCCCCTACCCACTGTGCTATTGCTCCAGCCCCAAGCAGTTCTTAAAAGGAAAACATTACAGAAGAGACGAGTAAATCATTCAGGACAAAAAAAAATTTTAGTTGACAAACACATGAAAAATGTCAATGCTAATATTGAAAGAAATGATATTCAGAACTTGGAAGAGTAAAGATTACTTTGGTCTACTTCTATATAGTCATTTATTAGAAATCAAGACATACTCAGGTCAAGCGATAGCACAGCAATGGTATGCTTTAATTGGGTTTAGATCAAGGTTCTCACACTTCCTTAACCTCACACCCCCATTGCAGACCCTAAAAACCAGCGGCTTCTTGGAAATCTCCCTGTAAGCCGGACCGCAGTTGCCCTAGGCTCCCCCCTTGCATTTCCCTCCCCCACCAGTGTCTACTTGGTGGTTGTCGCTGCAGCGCACACTGGTTACGGGAGCACCTTTCCAGTGGAAGCACAATGGCAAGCCCCAAACAGAAAGCTCTTAGCATTTGACTTTCGGGGAAATTTATATAAAGTGATTATTGATGTGAACAGAAATTGTCTTTAAGGATGTTTAACTCAGTCTCATAATAGAAAGATCAAAAAATTTTTTTCTGTAAAAAAACACAGTAGTGTTCAGTTCAGTAGTAAAAGATTTGGGAAAAAGTGATAAATGCAATGAAAAACTGTTCACCCTAAATGAAAAGTAGGAAAACAGAGAGTATGGAAAGAAGTTAGTAGTATACAAAGTGAACAGAAAGTTAATGAGACTTTGAACTGCTTCATTGTACCAGATCATAGTCTTTATATTTTTGTATGCATATATGTTTTATATATGTGAAAAATTAGACTCATAAAAAACATCAAACTATGCCTTTCATTGTAGAATTATTAGAACTAGTGTAAATCTAGTGGATTATGAGTTGACAGCAGAATGTAACTATTATAAAAATAGATAGTGACTTGGTAAATAAAGAATAAAAGTTGGAAATTAAGGTAAAAACTTTTTAATTTTGACCTCAAAACACCCACCACCCCCCCAAATAAACCAGAAATAAGTCCGAGCACTGCCACTAAAGTGTGCCCCACCCAGTCCTCCCTCCCCCCAAAAAAATAAAGTCTTATCAGATACTATTCATATACTTTATTTCATGAACTGTTGAGCTCAGTATATATATAGCAACCCATTAAAGCTATAGAAGCATAAAAGCAGCCACTTCATTTCTAGGAGTAAAACTATTTCTTACACTTCATCAATGGAATCATTTCTAGGATAAACAAATTATTTCTTACATAAAATTAGCTTGCTTTTTAACTTATTTATAATTTTTTTTCTGTTTGGGTCACATCTGGCAATGCCCAAGGGGTTACTCCTGGCTCTGCACCAAGGAATTACTCCTGGCAGTGCTTGGGGAACCATAGGTATGCCCAGGTCGGCTGCATCCAAGGCAAACGCCCTCCCCACTGTACTATCACTCCACCCCCTTAGCTTTTACTTTTTATTTTTCCAACTCACGTTGAACCTGTGATAGGATAAATTATAATTGTGATAGGATAAATTAAAAAAGATGGGCGATGTTTTTATTGTCTGACTTCAGAGGCTAATAGACCAGTGTTGAGCTACTTCCTCAGTGCTGTACTACTAACCGTGACCAAATAATTTGAGGGTTTTCTGTTTGTTTTGGGATCAGACTGTAGTGTTCAGGGACTACGTCTGCCTCTCTGCTTAGGGCTCATATAATGCCAAGGACTGAATCTAAGTCTTTACATTCAGCCCATTGAGCTCTCTTTAGCCCTTGAATATATTTTCAATTAAATCTGTATTTTTTTCATCTTTAAAAAGTATTCATGATAAGATCAAGTTTGAAGACTTGTTACCATTAAGTAATGTAAAGTCATGGGGCTGGAGCGATAGCCCAGCGGGTAGGGCGTTTGCCTTGCACGCAGCCAGCCCATGCCAGCCTGGGTTCGATCCCTGGCATCCCATATGGTCCCCGAGCATCGCCAGGTGTAATTCCTGAGTGCAGAGCCAGGAGTAACCCCTGAGTGTCGCCGGGTGTGACCCAAAAAGCAAAAAAAAAAAAAAAAAAAAGTCATTAGTTCAGTAAAATAGAAGACCAACATTGGCTTAAGTAGATGGGCATGTTTTTGAATGTCATAAAGCAGCATAGGCAGGTAGTCGAGATTCAGTCTAGCTATTTAGTAATGCCATCTGGACTCTTCCTGTCTCTGCTCTGTCACTCTTAATACATGTGTCGATGTCCTTAAGTATTTTGCTTTATAGCCACAACACAGTCGTCTGCTGCTTTGTGGGCAGAATGTAGGAGGACAGACAACAGAAATATTATTTTACCAGAGAAAATTTGTTAATGGTTAAACAATCTCCATAGTAATTTACTTCTGTGTCTTATTGGTTGATTGACTTTATTGCAGGTGGAGTACAAAAAATGTAGGAACATGTAACTGGCCATGTTGCCGTCCTGATAACCAGTGGAGTACAGGTGATAGGGCAGGAAGAATAACTCAGGCACTTTCATACGTCTCTGTGTATAAAGTGTGAGATCCCAGGATAAGCAGTCTTTTTGAGACATGAACGTGTTAGGCAGCTATCTTGGAGCCACATAATGAGAATTATTTTATTTTGAGTGATGCCAATAAAGAACATTTTTGAATATTATATTTGTATTACTCCCTAAGCTTTTTACAGTGAATTCTCAGGAGCCTTTCATGTAGTGATGTGTCTCCAAAATAATACCTTGTTACAAAATTTCCAGCAGTATGTTCTTTAACTCAAATAGCATTGGGGCACTTTATTTTTGATTTTCTTGGGTTTTTTTGTTTGTTTGTTTTTAGATTTACTAGATTATATGATTCTGTAGAGGGATACTAGTAGTACTGCATTCTTTGATTTTGTTGGAAAGAAGTATAAAAATGCATTTTTTCACTTAAAAAATAATTGTCTTAGCATCATTTGCTTCTTTTCCTCCCATTTTGACTTGTCAGTAATGTGATATGAGACAGTCCAGACAGGTACTGTTCCAAAGACCATAGCAGTTGTGGGATAGATTCAACATAAAGAAATCATTGCTAAAAACCAGTTTTATAAGTTCTGAGACTTTTGATGACATTTAAGGATTTACCTTAATAGAACTCAGACAAATTTTGAGAGAGGCAGATGTTTTAAAAATAAGGTT
This sequence comes from Cryptotis parvus, assembly GCA_021461705.1. Lineage (NCBI taxonomy): Eukaryota > Metazoa > Chordata > Mammalia > Eulipotyphla > Soricidae > Cryptotis > Cryptotis parvus. The sequence continues at coordinate 18,966 of JAJIBD010028578.1, forward strand.
TGGGTGACTAGGGGAAATATCAAATAAAAAATCAGTTTTTTTTCTAAATAATAATCATCTTTTGTTGATTTTGTTCTTGTTGTTTGTGAGTTATACCTAGCAGTGCTCAGGGCTCATCTTCTGGCTCTGGGTTACAGATGGACTCAGGGATCAAAGTTGGTTTGACCTCAGGCAGGACAAGTGCCAGAACAATCCTGTGCTATATTTTGTCTTGTCCTTTTTGGTGATTTTTATTGATATTAACTATTACAGGTTTACTCCCATTCTTCCATTATGGTATTTTACTTTAAATTTTCAACCATATAACAAAATATTTTAAATTTCACTGGATTATTTTTGTAACAGAAATCAGAAATAACCAAACTTTGAAGTTTGATTTTATTTGATTATTGTTTTGGTTTAAGGGCCTTGCTCCCTTTTCCTCACAGCTTTCTCCTGCCTCTGTGCTCAGGAATCCCTCTTGGCAGGACTCAGGTATTGTAATTTACTAAGAGTATGTGATGCCAGAGATTGAACTGGGGTAGGCATTGTATGTATAAGCAGGTGCCTCTTAACCTCTATACTGTCTCTTACCCCCTAAAATCAGATTTTTTAAATATATTGCTTGTCTGGCTTTGCATTCGAAAATATCAAGGAAAGAAATTGGTCCACCTTGTGCTTAGGTCCTTCCCAGAAAAACTCACAGGTAGCAATAATATCAGAGTCTAGTCTTTGTTTATCATAGGAGGTAGAAGTGGTTGAGTAAAGACCCAGAATATGAGAGCTTTTCATTTTCTAGATACAAATTAAAGTTTTATACATTCAGGTGCCCCACATATAACCATTCTTATTTGAGGAAAAGCCAAAGGACTGTAGAGTCAAGGTGAATTAATTCAGAGGAAGATTTAGATAAAAATTATACCGCCTCATAGTTCAATGTTTGGGTTATCCATTCGCCTTTAAATGGTCAGAATATGCTTTGTTGGTACAATTATGGTAGCCACTTCTGCTTTATAGTGTATGGGAGCTATTTTTAATTTTTTCATTATCAAATATACTTCATTAAATATATTCAATTTTGAAATAATTCATTTGAAAGGCTTGTCTGTTTACCCACTTGTTTTAGAATTAGTCTGAATGTCATATTAATAGATTCTCTTACCACAAAGCAGACTTATATTTTCAAATACTATGATTTAGGTATTATTTTCTTACATCTAACTTATCTCGTGCATAATTATAAAGACCCTAGAAAGAAAACAATTTCAGTAAATTGAAATATTATAATTTAAAGTGTTTATTATTCACATAATATTTTCTCAGGCCATATTGCCAGCAGTTACTTATTTGTATTTCTATTTCTCTGTGACAATATCTTCAACATAATTATTTTCTTTCTTTCTTTTTTTTTTATTGTTTCAGTATTTGGCCACACCTGGTAATACTCAGGGCCTCCTCCCTGTGCTGTCCTGGGGAGTAGAACCTGGGGCTCCCACACGCAAAACATGTACCTCAATTTTTTGAGCTCTCACTGTGGGTATTTCATATTCTTATACTAGCTGAAAAACTTTGATTCAGACTACTTCCTTTTTAAGAGTTGTCTTTAGTAGGGGGGCCGGAGTGATAGCATAGCGGGTAGGGCATTTGCCTTGCACGTGACTGACCTGGGTTCGATCCCGGCATGGTTCCCCGAAGCACCTACATGGTCCCCTGAGCACCGCCAGGAGTAATTCCTGAACGTTGCTAAGTGTGACCCCTCCCCCCAAAAAAGAGGTCTTTAGTAGGCATCATTATAGTAATTCATATAATTTGAAATGTGTATCATCTGTAGAAAGGTCTAAAATATACACTCCAAAGTGTGCTCTGTCTTAGTAGTTTTGGTCAATTTTAAACAGGAAGAATAGTGATAAGGCAACTGCTTTTTTCATAATTTTTCTGATGAAAAAATAGCCTCGGATGAAATGAGGCGTATTAATAAACAGTATTAGTACAACTAACTTTTCAACTTTCATATTCCCATTGAAGAAACTGAAGTCTTAGGTATTGGCCAAACCTGTGTTTTAACTGTACTTTTGGCTTTACCTTAAAAATAACCATCTAGAAAAACAATGATATATCATTTACTGTTAGTGCTCTCTTAAAAATGTTGGTTTGTTGAATTCTGCATTTCCCTTCGTGTGCTTTTTCCTTTTCTCCTGTCTCTTCTCATTCTGTAGATTCAGATCCAGGACATACAAGTGAAAAATTGGGGGGGAGAGACTTATATCTTCTTACAGGACATACTCAGGTAATTAGATTATCAGGTGCTCCTCTGTAGCCAGTGGTTTCTGTCACGTTTACAATTACTATTCTATAAATAACTAATTTACAGTATATAGATATCTTTGTGATAAGTGAAGTATATGTGACACCAAATTTTCTAGATTTTGTTTCCAGTGTGTTGCTATCACTATATGCTATATATGAACTTTGTAAGCAGGACTGATATGTATCACCAGAACATTGTACAGTACATGGGGCACTAATCTCATAGAAAATAGTCTGAATTTCAGCTTCTGCAGTTGTGCAGTGCAGCAACTATTATGAGACAATACCAAGGACTTTGGTCTCTTTTGCTTTATACCTTTCTCAAGATGGTATACCAGATGTACTGATTTCCATATACATTGTCTACTATCTCCTTGGTCATGCAGTTGCTATTTTTGAGCAGGGGTCAAGTCCTGTGGTGCTCAGGGCTTGCTCCTGACTGTACTGAGGGATAGCTCCTGGTGAGGTGTGGAGGAATATTTGAGGTGCCAGGAATCAAACCTACATTGACTGAGAGCAAGGCAAGTGCCCTACTTGCTGTATTGCCTGTTCCTGCCCTGTGCAATGTTTTTCCTAAAAACACACATTTAAAACTTTTGCATTTGAAGTCTTTATTGACTTTGCTGTTCATGTTGAATTTAAAAATAAATTGAAAGCTGGGAAGATAACTCAATTTGTAGATCTCATTCTCAGCATCTGCATGGCCCTGAGTTCAACCTCTAGCCTACCATGGTCCCCTAGGCACCGTTAGGTATTTCCCTGATGACCCTGGAGAAACATTTGACTAGGGCAAGCACTGCTGGGCGGGAGGTGGGGGGGAACTTTTGGAAAAGTGTGGTACCAAATTGTTGGAGAAAATAACATCATTCACTGGGCTAGAAACCTACCTGGTCATCCATGATTCCAGTTGTTAAGCTTCATCGCTCCAGCTAGAATACAAGAGAATGTATACAGATACGGTCAGTCAAATGTATACAGATATGGTCAGTCGAATGTATACAGATACGGTCAGTCGAAAAAATCTGTTGGATTATTTTAATAGCAACTTTTAATCACAGAATTTCATTAATGTAAATATTGTTTACTCTTGTGTATCATTAATTGGTGTCCACTTTTTAGCATATTTTAACTGAAAAAATGGAAATAAACTACTCTAATGTACATTTTTGTTTGTTTTGAGGCTACACCTGGCAGTGCTCGGGTTACTCCTGACTCTGTGCTCAGGAATTACTTCTGGCAGTGCCTTGGGACCGTATGGCATGTGGGGATCAAACCTGGGTCAGCACCTGCAAGACAAGCGCCCTCCGGCCGCGGTCTCTGGAGCCCCACGCCTTTTCTCCTTCAGTTCATGGGTTGGGAGGGGATAATGCGGAACAAGTAATTATTCTCAAAATTATCCCGAAAGCTACGGGAGCCTTCAAAATTGTGAATGTTGGAGGGAGGGCATATTTACAATGAGCATTAAAATGAAAAAGACCTGAAGTTACTATGGAGTTAGATGTACATTTCTCAAGTGGAACCTCTAAGTACCCAGTACCTAGAAGAGTTATTTCTGATGAAGACATTGATAATCTGAGAATTACTGCCAGTAACTGAAAGGTAGGAGCCACCTTCTGTGGGAGATTTTGTATAGATGTTTTAGAACTCTAGACTAATAACAACTTCCATCTGAATTAAACTATACACATTCCAAAGTCGATCGATTTCAATGTTAATCTGTATGTATGTGATTGCTCCATTGTTCCATTCCTTGAGAAGAATAACTGCTTTATGGGAAAATGGGCTTTTCTGGTTTTTTTTTTCTTTGAAATACTGATAGGATTATGAACCAGTTCTCCATGAAAAACAGTTGTCTATTTTTTCTCTGCCATTAAGATGTGACCATGTTGAGCTTTTTTGCTTATTCTGACAAAAAAAAAAGGAAGCATTAATGTTTCAAAACAAGACTGTTACATTTCTGTGTTTCGAAAATCTTCTGAACCTTTAATAATTTGATTTTTGACAAGCTTATCTCTGAAATTCTTTAGCCTTAAGATTTTCTTTGAAAATCTCTTGGGTTGCCTCATGGAATTTTATGTCTGTATTAGACTATGCTGTGTTGGAATGTGTCAGTATTCTTAATTTTAAATTATGACTCACTGTTTGTACAAATACATGCTTAGTAAAACTTGAAAAGTGTCTGACTTTTCAAAATGCGTGTGACCATTTTTCACTTCAAACAGATCAGAGAAAACAAATTTGTCATAGGATAGATTCCAAATAGTCTTATTGAATGCTTTTTTAAACTTGAAAAAGTACACTTTAGGACATGTTAATATTAACAAAATAATTTAAAATGGTATATCATCTCTAACCTAGCCTTCCTATTCCAGCTACTGTTTTACTTTACCTACTTTTCTTAACTTCTATAAGGCACAAATTCAGACAAACAAAGGAATTCATAGAAAAATAGAGCTCATGTTGAATGCTCAAATTAATTAGAATTTTTGTAGAATTGTGGAGTACATTCAGTTTATATATAAGACATTTGAATGGTCTTTTGGGTGGTAGTGCCTCCCGTTAAAACAGAGCTTGGCTACCACCAGTGATGGACAGTGATGCTGGGGAGGGAGCAAATGGTGTCCAGGATGGACTCCAGGGTCCACATGTAACTACCCATTCCAAAATGTGGAATTGTACCTTTGAACATTGGAGCAGCATGGAATTCTCAGTTCATAAATACCTCACTTTTTCTAAAAACTGTGTTTATCACTTTAAAGCACAGACTTTTACAACATTGTTTAAAATGAAGTAAAAAACCGAAAATTCAGTTGCATTTTTGCAGATGAGAAAATAAGGGGAGAATGTTGGGAGAACTGCGCTTTGTGGAGGCCACACCTGATAGTGCTCAGAGGCTGCTGGTGGGTAGGAAGGCACAGCCCCAGAGCTTAGGCCTCAGCCACCCACATACAAGATACTGGACGTAGCACATTCACCTATGATTTCTCCAGCCCGGAAATTATTTTTAAGACTATAGTCTTTTTCTCATGACTCCTTTTCTGTTTGCTTTAAAATTTGCATACATAGTTAATTTTATTTTAGACAAAAGGTATATTTAAAATGCCAGCCAGTTGGAAAACCATTCAAACAGATGTATTTCCTCATTAAATTTTAAAGAAACAAGCCATATATAAGACATTTGAAAAAAATATGTGTTAGAAAAAAATTTTTTTCCAAAACACATGTGTGGGGCCTTATTGTAAATTTAGCAATAAATTGGATTAAATACTGTGTTGAAATAGTAGTTATACTAAATTATGGTATTAATAGTAATGAAAATACTAAAATAAAATATAATAGAAAAATATGAGTTATATATATGTAGAGAGAGAGAGTTAATATAGACTGGCTTAAATATTTACAGACAGTGTTTTGTTATGTAAAATCAAGAGTCAGCAGAGGGAAACCTTGCTCAAATTCTAGGATTTTGAGGAATTTTTGAACAGAGGTTTACTATTAGGACCTCCGATTTTTCTGGCATTCAAATTAGTTTATCCAGATTAAATAGTATATTGCAAGTTATTAACTTTGATTCTTAAACCTGATCACTTGTATCACTTCATTTGTCTTCCCATTGATCATCGATGTACTGGAGTGGGCGCCAGTAACGTCTCCATTCGTTGGAATGACGTCCATTATTGTTACTGTTATTAGCATATTGAATACACCACGGGTAGCTTACCAGGCTCTGCCATGGCTCTGGGTTCATCCCAGGGGCTCAGTCTTTTCCTATATCAGACCATCCACCATCCAGGACCCACAGGGCAGAGCCCTGGGTGTAGACAAATCTGTCTCCTGTCTGCCACCTGCCAACACAGCTGGGCACCGCAGCCACACCTGCAACATCTCCAGCGGCAGACTTAAACCTGGTATGAAAGTATTTTTAGCAGTCTCAAGAGTTTTGTCAGTTTCTTGAAATTCACTTAGTGAATGCTTATCTCCTAAAGTAGCTGCTGACCGTGTGGCCTAAAAACTCTTTGTGTTAATAAGCACGTTCTTCTTCCACTTATTTTTAAATTTTAATGGTTTTAGTAGACCCTCTTTGCAGAGACTCTAAAGTTTGGGTCAGTACATTCCAACTGATTTTTTCTTAAGGATTTCCCAATAAATGGATGCCTGGACAGTTGATTGGTAGATCTTCTCCAGGGGCTTATACATAGCCACTTGAATTAATCAGAAAAACTCCATTTGAATGTTCTGGTGCAAGGGGATGAATGCTGGCTGCTTGGCCAGAGGATTTCCTCCTCTAGCTAACCGGACAGCTGCCTCTAGGATACTAAGTCTCTCTCTCTCTATGATACTAGAGCTGCCTCTAGGATACTAGGTCTCTCTCTATGATACTAGAACTGCCTGTAGGATACTAGATTTCTCTCTAGGATACTAGAGCTGCCTCTAAGATACTAGGTCTCTCTCTCTAGAATACTAGATCTGCCTCTAGGATTCTAGATCTCTCTAGGATACTAGGTCTCTCTAGGATACTAGATCTGCCTCTAGGATACTAGGTCTCTCTAGGATGCTAGATCTACCTCTAGGATACTAGGTCTCTCTGATACTAGAGCCACCTCTAGGATACTAAATCTCTATAATAGTAGATCTGCCTCTAGGATACTAGATCTCTCTCCAGAATAATAGATCTGCCTCTAGTATTCTAGATCTCTCTCTAGGACACTAGGTCTCTCTAGGATACTAGATCTGCCTCGAACGAGCCCTGGGATACTAGGTCTCTCTAGGATACTTGATCTGCCTCTCGGATACTAGATCTCTCTTTGAAGAGTCCTTAGACATTTTTGGATACTCGCAGGAGCTTGGTTAGCTGCTGCCTCCCTATCCTCATCTCTCCCACACAGAATCTTTAATTTGTTCATTTTTAATGTTGATTAATACTATTCAATTTTTAGCTATACTGTGACAAGTGATTTTGAGGTTTTTCTTTCAGTAATTGCTGTGTAATGAGATCTTAAGTACTTAGACCTTAGAAGATTGTACAAATCATTAGTAGAATTGGGGAAGTGATTTGAAAGAACATTGTGACAAAGGTTTAGTATTATTTAAGAAACAGTAATTAAGGATATATTTACATATGACAATTATATCAATGAAAGAAGTTTCAATGCTTTTAATACCAGAACTGCTTGAAATAATATTAAAGAATGGGACTGGGATATAGTATAGCAAGTAAGGCTGTACTTACTATACTGACTTACGGACCCAGGTTCAATTGCCAGCAACACATACAGTCCCTGAGTACTGCTAGCCTAAGCCCTGAAACTAGCCAAGGGTGGCCCCCAAAAAAAGCAAACAGAAAAGTACCGATGAAATTAAATTTTAGTAGGACAAATACATAAAATGTTATTTTCTAAAGAATGTATTTTTTCACAGCTTTCAGGAAGAAAATTGCCTTTGTGTTACAGTAAAGTTCAGTGCGCTTTTGTCTGCCTGTTCATGCATACTCAATACATGTGTGGCTTTTCTTTTCAAGAAATTTTTTTTTAGTATTTGTTTCAGATTCTCATGTATTTATTAATAATTTCAGAGAAGGAAGGTCCAGAAAAGAAGAAGACAAAAAAGGAAACTGGGAATAAGAAGTCCACACCAGTTAGCATTCTTTTTGGGTACCCACTGTCAGAGCGAAAGCAGATGGCACTTCTTATGCAGATGACAGCAAGAGATAACAGTCCAGGTAAAACTAGTTGAGTTTATATTTTTTTCTCAGATGATTGTAACCTAAATTTAGCAATTATTTTGACGCCTTAAATTTTCATCTTTTAAAATATTACATCAATTTCTTTAAAAGGGTATGTTAAATTTTTGTAGCAAGTATTATTTTTTCTTTTCTAAACTTTACTTAACAAGGTTGTGGCTAACAGTACAATTGTTTCAGGCAATTAATATCTAACACCAGTCCCACTACCAGTGTGATACTACCTCCATAATTGTCCCCAGTTTCCACCAACCTCCCCCCCAAGTGTGCTCTCTTGGCAGGCCCGAAATTATTTTATATTGCTTGTTAGAACAAAAATGGCACATGGAATTATCAAAAAAAAGTTGAGTAAAAAAATTTGTAAAAATTGTTATATTGCACAATGAAGTAATATTTTAAAGTCACTGTTTACTGAGCTGTTGCTAGTTGAGACTTTTGTCTTGTTTATTGAGCTTAGTTGACATCTGTGCTATTTGCATCTAATTTTCTGTGTTCCTGTTGGACTGGCAATACTGTGGAATTTGGAGGTGTAGCGCACACATATGTACTGCATGTTCCAGGAGCTCTGGGGTCTAGAGAATGGGGAGGATTCTCGGTCTACCCACACACCCCGCAGTTTCTGTCCTGAAGTCTGGCCTACCCGCCAGTTGCATCATGTTGCCTTAGCGTCTCTTCTGAGATTTGTCGTGAAGCTCAGCCGTTGTTTACATGGTGTCTGTGGAATGTGGCTCTGGCTGTGGGGGCTTGAGCAGTGTGGACGTGTAGGGGGAGGCTGCCCCATCCCACAGTTTTCTTTTTTTTTTTTTTTTTTTGGGTCACACCCGGCGCCGGGTTACCCGGCTCGCACTCAGAATTACCCTGCGGGCTCGGGACCACAGGGGGCCGGGATCGAACCCAGGCCGCAGAGGCCGGCTGCTACGCCCCCCCCCCATCCCACAGTTTTCAGCCCGAAAAACAATGTACCTGGGAGTTTCATTTGCTTGGTGCATGATAATTATTTTCTGCCTATGTTCTTCACCAGATAAGAGGATATGAAAGAGCAGGATATTTTATTTTTGTTTTTTGAATTTCGAGCTTCACCTAGCAGTGCTGAGGGTTACTTCCAGCTGAGATCTAGGGGTTTATCAGCTTTACTCAGGGGACCATGCAATGCTAGGAATTAACCTTCTTCTCTTGCACAAAGCGTGTGCTCCAGCCCTTTGAGTCTTGGGTCCAAAGAGCAGGGATCTTTATACTACGTGGATAGCCAGTAGATATTTGTCAGCTGAAATGAGTGATTTAGGAACAAGTCAGTCAATTAGAGATAGCTATTTTGCAGAAATCTGTGTTATTATCTTACTGGTTGTTTTTTTTTTTTTTTTTTGGTTCTGTTTTGGGGCCACATCCTGCTGTGCTCAGGGGCAATTCCTGGCTCTGCCCAGGAGTGACCCCTGGTGGTGCGTAAGGGACCATATGTGATGCTGGGGTTTCACACCAGAGTCAGGCTGCGTGAAAAGAAAGTGTCTTACCTCCTATACTATTTCTCTGGCTCATGAATTTTTTTTTTTTAGTGCACTAGTTTGGGGGTATTGGATTTTTGGATGATACTCCAGACTTACGTGGGTATTGCTCCTGGCTGTGTCAGGGGACCATATGGTGCTGGTGATTGAGCTGCAGTTTCTGCTTACAGATACATTAAGCCCCTGGACTCTCTCTCTCTGACCCTTATTGGTGAATTTCTGGCTCTGTTTTTTATAATGCTGTGTCTGAATTTATAGTTTACTAAGACACTACTACTAAACTGACAATCTTACCACATTATTACTTTAAGAAATGTCTGTGATCCTTGTTTATTTAAAATTAAATAAAACGAAAATATCTGCAAATGTAATTTATTTCACACTTAACTGTTACCTTTCTTATTAAGGTGTTGTGCCATGTGTACCTGTGTTTATTCCTATATTGTGCCCTTTGAAACTAATTAAGGTGGCTTAAGAGACTTCCAGAGGGGATTAACAGACCCAGTAGTTTATTAAAAGGGGCTGAGAGGCATGAGCAATAGCCCAGCAGGTAGGGCTTTTGCCTTGCACGCAGCCGGCCCATGCCAGCCAGGGTTCGATCTCTGGCATCCCATATGGTCCCCCCGAGCACCGCCAGGAGTAATTCCTGAGTGCAGAGCCAGGAGAAACCCCTGAGCATCACCGGATGTGACCCAAAAAAGCAAAAAAAAAAAAAAAAACAGATAGCTGGGTTAAGATCATTGCTACGGTTGAATTTTGAACTTCGCTGTGTATTCTGGCCTCTTATAAGACACCAGAAAAATTACATATTTCTCATTGATATTTTGGTCTAGAAAAAAGTACTTTGACTCTGAATTTTTTTTAGGCTATAGGACAAGAACTCTCCTTTATTTTTTTTTTTTACTTTTTTTATTATACCACTGAGATATACAATTACAAAGGTGTTCATAATTGGTTCTCACTCATACAGTGTTCCAGCACCCATCTCTCCACCAGTGCCCCATTCCCATCACCAATTTGACTCTGAATTTAAGATGTCTTTACATAAACTTGGTAATGGAAAAGACCCTGTTGAATTACATTGAAAAAGACACAATTTTTCAGTCGCTTCCTATATTTACTGACAAAACTGTGGCAAAAGTTTCATTTTTAAAAAAAATTATTACAATTTAGGTAATATGGTTGCAATAGTGTTGCAATTTATAAAGAAGGTTGTATATATTAATATACAAGGTTGGGTCTCTGTGGGCTGGGTCTCGACGGCCTGGCTGGAGATTGGCTGATTCTCTTGGGTGGAATTGTGACGAGCTGTGGGGTCTGACATTTGGCACTGCAGTACTGGCCACTCAGCATCCAGAGCATTGCATCATCAGCTTCTCCTTCCCAAGCAGGCAGCGGTCGCAGATGATGCCACGGCTCCCCTGGTACACGGTGTACGCCAGCAGGTCCGAACAGAAAAGCAGCTCTCCAGGGCGCAGCGATGCGCAGCCCCCACACTGGGTGGTGGGGAACTTTTCTACCTCGGAGGCTCCATTCCCGGGCAGCAACGACTCCTTGAACGTCCTGCACAGAGTAGCTCCAGCACAGCCCTGAGACACGCGCTGGCACCTGCCCTTCAGAGGAAAGTATTTCAAGCCCAGGGATGCTTGAACCACAGACGCAGATGCATCAGGCAGAGCAGCTACCAGCTCTTCCCGTTGTATTTATCTCCAAATTACCAAAAATCTTCTACCCACCCCTCTCAGAGTCCGGCAAGGTACTAAGAGTAAACCACCCGCACGGCAGAGCCTGGCAAGCTGTCCGATGCGTATTCGATATGCAAAACAGTAATAACAATGTTTATTTCCATGACCCTGAACGAGCCCTTAATATGGCAGCACTAAGAAGGACGAACAAGGAGTAGTTGATAAAATCTCAGGGCCTAACTAGGCTGCCAAAACGAAGGACTAAAATGACTGTCTATACTTTCAATGTACAGACATCAGAAGCATATATCGAGGAACTGATGGTACAAGCGCCGAAAGTTCAAGTACATCATTGGTCGGATCGAGACAAGAAGGCGCCAGTCGCATCACACCGCTTTTGATACTGGAGAAGAGCTGTTCCTCGGAACATGTGACAAAAGAGGCGTTGGTGGTATCGGTGTCCTTGTCAACACGAACCTGGCCATGAGCAATATTCATTTGAATGCTTTACATACCGGATAGGACACAATATGGGCATTCCTCCGAAAACTAAATATTGAGCTCCCATTTGATCCAGCAATAGCACTCCTGGGAATATACCCGAGAGACCGAAAAACACATAGCAGAAACACTATCTGTACTTCGTTATTCATCTCTGCGCTATTCACTATAGCTAGAATCTGGAAACAACCTAAATGCCCGAGAACAGAGGACTGGCTAAAAAACTGTGGTACATCTACACTATGGAATACTATGCAGCTGTCAGAAAAGACGAAATTATGAAATTTACCTGCAAATGGATGGACATGGAGACCATCATGCTGAGTGAAACTAGTCAGAAGGAAAAGGACAGATATAGAATGACTGCATTCATTAATAGGATATAAATAGATACCAGTGTTTTACTAAGTGTGGGAAAAAACTCACCATTGAATATACACAAAGAGACTTAAGTGATAAACTCTAAATATCTGCAGGGCTAGCCACAATGTGTAAAAAGAAGAGGGAGAGAGATGCAGAGACAGAGAGAGAGAGACAGAGAGAGAAAGAGAGGAAACGGGAGTACCTGCTATTGAGGCAGCCTGGGGATGGGTGGGGAGGGGTGGGGTACATTGGTGGTGGAAAAGGGGCACTGGTGGAGGGATGGGTGCTGGAATACTGTATTACCAAGAACCAATTATGAACACCTTTTTATTAATTGTATGTCTCACGGTGGTATAATAAAAAAATTTTTTAAAAAAAAGGATAGGACGATTATACTTGAAGATATGTGGCCCACTGCTGGCAGTTTCTGTTTTCGTTGTCTACGCACCAACATCTACATACAAGGAAGAAGAAATTGAGAAATTCTACATGGAATTGGAGGAGTTCTATAAAGAAGGTCACACCTTCTACAGGATCATAGTCGGTGATTCTATTGCCAAGATAGGACTAGAAGATAGGCCGAAGAACTCCACATCGGGACCCATGGCCTTGAATGGAACGAACAGGGTGAGAGACTATCTGAGTTCATCATGTCCACCAAGACTATTCATGGGAACTCAAAGTTCCAGAAGGGCGAATCGTAATGTTGGACATGGGAATCTCCTGGTGGACATTTCCACAATGAAATTGACCACATCATCTTCAATCGACAGTTTTGCCTGACCGATGTCGCTATTGTCCCAAAATTCCAAACAGGATCGGACCACAGTCTCCTTTGTGCAAAAATCCTACTTAATGCAACGGGGAGAAAAGGCTCCAAAGTTTAAGAGAACTCCCAGAATGACCACCAACTGGGAACTCTTTGGCACCAGTGCGGCAACATGGGAAGATGTCATCATGGACAACAAAGATGAAGAATACAACCGACTGGTTCAGCACCTCCATGATTGTGCGAAGAATGCCAAGAGAGAGAAAGACAAAAATGTATGCCTGTCTTCAAAAACTCGAGCTCATTCGCTAACGTGGCAAGGCGCGAGCCTCAGGCAACCAGATGCTAACATCCAAGCTTGCAAAGCAGTTCAGAGAAGCGATAAAGGAAGACCTCAGAGAAGAGCAGAAATACTGGCCGATGCAGCAAAAAGCCGGGAAAGGCAATCGCAACACCCACCTATCCTTCGCCAACTATAAGACCAAGATGACTGCCCTCTGACATCCTGATGGATCATCTATCACATCTTCCAGAAAGGCAGTGGAGAAGATTATCCATGACTTCTACTCAGATCTCTCTCTCTTTTTTTTTTTTTTTGCTTTTTGGGTCACACCTGGTGACGCTCAGGGGTTACTCCTGGCTCTGCACTCAGGAATGACTCCTGGCGGTGCTCGGGGACCATATGGGATGCCGGGGATCGAACCCGGGCGGCACAGGCCGGTCACGTGCAAAGCAAACACCCTACACACTGGGTATCGCTCGGGCCCCTCAGATCTCTTTGATAGCCACGTCCACCTGCCCACATAACAAATTCCGCAGGATGGATATGTCGTTCCTGACGTTCTCCCTTCTGAAATCCGACATGCCATCTCGCCGGTAAAGAAGGGAACATCACTTGGCCCATACAAAGTCAGACCTGAACATCTGAAGAATCTGCCGTCAGTACTCATGAATACACCGGCTGGGCTCTTCACACACTACCTGTCTGAATGCAAGGTGCTCTCCCAATGGAAAACCAGCAGGACAATTCTACTGTTCAAGAAGGGAGACATCTACAACATTGGCAACTATCGCCTGATCTGCCTGTTGTCTGTCATCTACAAGCTGTTCACTCGAGTCATCCTGAACAGGATTGGCAGAACATTAGATGAAGGACAACCATGCAAGCAAGCTGGCTTCTGAAACGGATTCTGCACAGTCGACATATCCACACGGTAGCCAAATTCATCGAGGTTTGTAGGGAGTTCAAGATGCCACTCTGTCTCACGTGCATTGATTTAAAGAAAGCCTTTGATTCTGTTGAGACCGAAGTAGTCATTGAAGCCCTAGCCAAACAGGGCGTTCAAAGCCATTACATCACGATCCTTCGTGAGCTGTATTACGGATTCACTACCAGGATCTCACCATTCTACAAGGAAGTGATCATTAATGTCAAAAGAGGGGTTCGGCAGGGTGATTCCATTTCACCAAAACTCTTCAGCGACACCCTCGAGAACGTCATGCGCCAATTAGAATGGGAAGGAATGGGAGTGAAGATAGACGGTCAGCAACTACACCACCTCCGCCGCTGATGACATCATTCTAATAACACCAAACATTAGTCAAGCGGCACAAATGCTGGCTACTTCGACAGAAAATGTGGAAAGATAGGTCTACAGCTGAATCTCAGCAAAACTATCTTCATGAAAAACAGACTAGTTCCAGAGGCCCCATTCACTCCCAATGGAACAGACATCTCTGAATGCAGCAGTTATGTGTACCTAGGTCAAGAAGTCAACATGATGAATGACCTAAAACCTGAGCTGCGCAGGAGGAAGAGAGCCGCATAGAACGTCTTCAAGAGCATTGAAGAAATAGCTAAAAAAGACAAAGAACCTCCGACTCGGGCACATCTCTTCGACTCCACCATTTTCCCTGTATTAACATACACCTCAGAGACCTGGGCCCTACGAAAGTAGGAGAATGCTATTCGGGTCTCCCAAAGAGGAATCGAAAGAGCTATGCTTGGAATATCACGCCTCACTCAAGTGAGAGAAGGAATCCGGAGTTCTGACCTCCGTCAACGATGCAGAGTCAGGGACGCTGTCTCGTTTGCCAAGGCATCGAAAATCAGGTGGGCTGGACATATAATGCGATTGGGAGATGCCTGCTGGATTAGAGCTGTTACCGACTGGATCCCACAGGATGTCAAAAGATCACGTGGTCGCCCTCCTACAAGATGGTCAGACTTTTTTCGTCAAGACCCTGAACAAACAATTTGAGGCTCTTTGTATTCCTGAAGCAAGCAGATGCCATAGGGCTACACTGGCACGTGATAGGGTCAAATGGAAATGTTACTGGTGCCCTCTCGAGCAAATTGACGAATAACAGGATGTCAAGTAATCAAGTGATCAATATACAAGGTTACTGTCTTCCAACACTGCCACAGTGCCCTTGCCTTTCCCCACTGTTCACTGCAATGTGGATGGACCTGGGGACATCATACTAATTGGTGATACAGATGTCAGTGCTGAATGTTGTGACATTTCCATGTATTACAGTTCCTGATAAATTATGTATGCCATGTCTATATGTGTAATATGTTTCACTGATGAAAACTTGTTAGGATTCCTCTCTCTGTTTTTGATTTTGGTTTACACCCAGCTATGCGCAGCAAGTACTCCTGGCTCTTCACTCAGGGATTGCTCCTGGCAGTGTGCCATACCCGAGATTGAACCTGGGTGAGCTGCAGACAAGACAGAGCCCTTTACTATATCTCTGGTTCCTGCATTGTTTTCTCTTATGACGGAAGGTTTTGTTGTTGTTGTTGTTTTAATAATTTTATTATAACACCGTGAGCTACACACTTACAAAGCTCCTCTGACTGGGTTTCAGCCATACGATGTTCCAGCACCTATCCCCTCCACCAGTGCACATTTCCCACCACCAGTGTCCCCAACTTTCCTTCCTTGTCCCACCCCCTGCCTGTGCCTATGGCAGGCATTTTATGTCTCTCTCCCTTTTCTTTTTGCATTGTGGTTTGCAATACATACACTGAGGGGCTGTCATGCCCATCTTGTTGTCTGCTTTCAATACTCAGTTCTAGCATCGTATAACCACTTCCAACTATTATTGGCAAACTGATCCCTTCTTTATCTTACCTAGCCTGTGCCTCCCACACGTTTGCAGTAGATTCCAACCCGTGACACATCCTCCTGGGTCCTATTTTGCCTAGTCTTGGGTATTAGTCTCAAAATATGTATGCATTTATAGCCCACAAATGAATGCAGTCATTCTATATCTGTCCGTTTCCTTCAAACTAGTTTCACTATGCTTAATAATCTCCATGTCCATCCATTGGTAGGTAAATTTCTTGACTTTGTTTTTTTCTGACAGCTGCATAGTTTCCCACTGTGTAGATTAGCCATAGTTTCTTTATCCAGTCATCTGTTCTTGGGCACTCAAGTTTTCAGAATATGGAAACAACCTGAGTTGTTTCTATTGTGAGTTGTTTCTATTCTATTGTGAATAATGCTGCGATAATATAGAAGTGCAGATGGTGTTTCTGCTGGGTCTTCAGGGTATGTTCCCAGGAATGGTATTGCTGGGTCAGTTGGGAGCCTCAATCTAGTTTTTGGAGAATTGTCCACATTGTTTTCCAAAGGGGTTGGACCAGTCAGCATTGAGGGAAGAGTTTTGAACTATACACTGTATTGCTCAGAGTATTTCTGGCTCAGTGCTTAGAAGCTACCCGGTTCTGTGCTCAGGGTGCCGTATGTGTTGTGGGGGATTGGACTTGGCCAAACTCGTGCAAAACAAGCGCCTTAATCCCTGTATGTACTCTTCTCCTGCACTTCCTGCGTTCTGAGGAAAAAACATGTTTTGGTTATTCTATTTTCTGTTCCCTTCATGGCCAAATTAAAGATGCTTAACTTTAAATATCTTTTAATATTAGAAATGTTAATGGCTTTGCAGATTTTTTAAGCTACTAGAGTTTAGAGAGGCAAGGATGTAGGGATGTGCCTCACTGTAAAGCATGTCTGAGACTCTGCACCACCAAAAAAGGCCCATTATCTTAATTGCTTACATAATATTAGAGTAGAACTTCAATCTTTTGTGTAGTATAATCTCTAGTCTTCCTTGTCATTTCACCCTTTCTAATAACACACTAAGAAAAAAATGTTTTCTTAGCAATTTAATCAAATTATTCATTGAGAAAATGCTTCTAGAGTATATATTTGATAGTTCATTATTGTTAAAGGCATTTTGTTGTTGTTTGTTTTTTGGGTCAAAACCCGGTGATGTACCTGGTGGTGCTCAGCGAACCATATAAGATATCGATAATAAAATCTGGGTTGGACATGTGCAAGGCAAACACATTACCCACTGTACTTTTGTTCTGTCTTCTAAAGTCATTTTTTTAAATTGATACAAACGTCATTTTCTAAAATTGGCTCATGTGGTATTTAATTGCCTCTGAAATGTTTTGTATATTTGGATCAAATTAACTCATCCTAATCAAGTTTCAGATTGTTAGCATAAGAAGATATATCTTCCTTCTTTTTTTTGTTTTGTTTTATGTTTTTTGGATCACACCATGCAATTCTCAGGAGTTAATCCTCTCTGTACACTCAGGAATTACTCCTAGCGGTGCCCAGGGGATCGTGTGGATGCCAGGGATCGAACCCGGATCATCTACATTCTAGGCAAATTCCCTACCCACTGTACTATCGCTCCGCCCCCAAGGAGGTGTTCCTTTTTCAGGAATTTGGCACATTACTTTCTAAAAACCTTTAAATTAATATAAAAAAAATTTTAGCCTAGTACTTGCGTTAACTTTCTTCTTTCTTACAGAGTCCACTCCAAATCATCCATCACAAACATCAGCCCAAAAAGAAAACTCCTAGTTCTTCATCTCGACAAAAAAGACAAAGTTAATAAAGCGAAATGAGCGTGGTGAAACTCCTTTACACATGGCAGCTATCCGAGGAGATGTAAAACAAGTCAAAGAATTAATAAGTTTAGGGGGCAAATGTAAATGTTAAAGATTTTGCAGGTAAGTAAGTAATTAAGGACATTGAGAACCAGAATTCTTAACTTCCTCTAAGCAAATTTCAATGATAATTTAATGCACATTCTGTATGTGGGGTGGGGGCCCACCTGTTATGTGTAGGCTTTCCTCTTGGCTCTGTGCTCAGGGATCACTCCCTAACTGTTCGGGTCACAGAATGTGGTACCAGGGCAGTAGCCAGGCCTCAGTTTTCACTCTTGTCTCTCCCACACGTGCTCTATTGGTAATGAAAAGTCCTGAAAATGTGCTTACTCACAGGAGTGTGTACGTAAAACCGATCTCTGAATTCCCAAATATTAAACCTGTATTTTAGTTGACATATTACTATATAGTTCTGGATTCTGTTGTAGGTGAATTTGAATTATATAACATTTCAAAAGTAATTTATTCACAGTAATTTCGGGAAGAAAAATTTATTAACTTGACCATGGGGTCAGTAGAAATGTGATGATGGTGTAACATTTTATTTACTCAAGTACCATACCAGTGCATTCTTAATGTAAAAAAAGGCAGACTTCTAAAGTATCCAGGAAATGATGTAGAGTCCTTTTATTTATTTTAATTACTATTTTCAGCTTTTGGGTCACACCCAGCAGTGCTCAGGGGTCACTCCTGGCTCTGCACTCAGTAATTACTCCTGGTGGTGCTTGGTGGGCCATAGGGGATGCCGGGGATCGAACTCAGTTCAACTGCAAGCAAGGCAAATTCCTTACTGCTGCTGTACTACTGCTCCCGGCGTGTGGAAAGTCCTTTTAATTTTATACACTGCACTCTTCCCTCCTCCAGATTATTTCCCACAGAACTATTGCCAACAATTCGGTGGTTATTTTTCTGTGCATCTTAATTATTATAGTGCACATGTATTATATAAGCTATATAGCAATGCCTGTTTCCTCTGTGCAGCTATATGTCTGCAGATCTGCAAACTGTCCTTTTTCGCAATGCTTTACAGATATTTTCAGTACATATATGTTGTGCTACTTCATTTTAATAGTGCATAGTGTTAATTTCATGAATACTACTTTTGTCAACATGTAGTTGTGAAAGAATTTCAGTATTTTAGTAGAAGGAAACTGCTGAACCAACAGGCATGTATAGATCTTTTTTTCCTAAATCTGTTTGGAGGGTTTCATGCAACATCTGGAAGGCTCAGAAATGATTCCTGGTTTTGTATGCAGGAGTCTGCGTACACTCAGGGGAACCATATGTGGTGCCAGGGACTGAACCGAGGTCTGCCACGTGCGGCAGTGCCCCACCTCTTACACTTACTTTTTTGGAAGGTGGGGGCCGTAGCTGGCTCCTGCTCAGGAACTGCTCCTCCTCCTCAGAAATCTGCAGGCAGGACCAAGCAGTGCTTGGGATCACTCAGACCTTTAAGTTTTCTCTATTGGAGCTTCGTTTTGTTTTGTTCCGCGGGGAGGTGGAGGCAGTCTTCTAGCAAGGCTCAGAATGCTGTAGGTCCCCTCCTTGTGACTCTGCCAGCCGGTTGTTGGGGCCAGAGGATGTGTTGCTGCTAAGGCCCTGCAGGCAATCCCCTCAGTATTCTCCTGGACGTCTGGGGATGCTCTGCTCAGTGGGGGTCTCTAGCACACACGAGGTGACTCTTGGGGTAGAACTAGGCCTGGCCTAATGCAGCACATGTCCTGATCCTTTTCTCGTTTTTTTTTTTTTTTTTTTTTTTTGCTTTTCTGAGTCACACCCAGTGATGCTCAGGGGTTACTCCTGGCTCTGCACTCAGGAATTAGTCCCGACAGTGCTCAGGGGGACCATGTGGGATACGGGGATTGGACCCCGGTTGGCATGCAAGGCAAATGCCCCACCTGCTATGCTAATGCTCGGGCCCCTCATGTCCTTATCTCTTATACTGTATCTCTGGCCCCTATTTGAATTTACTAGTGAAGTGTTTGCCCACACCTTATCACTTCTTGGGGACGTCCCGCAGATACTAGATGGAAACTTAAGTGTCTACCAGAAAACTAAAAAAATATATTTTCCTTTTTTTTCTAACAGTCATGGATTTTCATGAAGGTTTAATTGTAAAGTGCTATAGCATTATTTCTAATACTCAGAAATTAGAAATATTCTAAATACTTAGTAATCATTTTAAATATAAGGTATATTCTTTAAATCCTAAATGGAGAAAAAATCCTATGTGGAGACTGAAGAGAGAGCACACTGGGTTGGGCTTTTTGTTTTTTTCTTTTTTGGGTCACTCCCAGCAATGCTCAGGGGTTACTCCTGGCTCTGCACTTAGGAATTACTCCTGGTGGTGCTCGGGGGACCATATGGGATGCCGCAGATTGAACCTGGGTTGGCTGCATGTTAAGATAAATACCCTATCAGCTGTACTGTCACTCTTGCCCCTTGGTTGGGGCGTTTACCTTGCATATGGCCAGCCTGGGTTCTATCCCCGTGGTGTATCCTGTGTGGTCCCAAGCCCCAATAGGAAAATTCCTGAGTGTAGAGCCAGGAATAAGCCCCTAAGGACCAGTGGGTGTGCCCCTCCCAAAAGAAGTGTGTGGAGGCAGTATAATGATTAATTTCTGCTTTATTTGTGTTTTCTCATTTTTTCTCTTAATGTGACTTTAAAACAATCAGAAGATAAATTCATTGCCATTAAAGTCAAGTAGACTGAAAAAGAATGAACAGATGATAACCCTTAAAGTATCAGGGTTTTGCTTACAGAAAGATCAGAACAAGTTTATTAATATTTTGCCTTTTCTTAATTACAGCACCATGAGATCGACATTTACAAAGCTGTTCATGATTGGGTTTCAGTCACACAATGTTGCAGCACCCATTCCTCTACCAGCGCACATTTCCCACCACCAATGTCTGAAAATTATGTCTCTGCCAGAGTGATAGTACAGCAGATAGGGCACTTGCCTTTGCAGGCAGCCAAGCTAGGTTTGATTCCTATTGCTCCATATGGTCCCCTGAACCCCACCAGGAGTGATCCCTGAGCATAGAAACAGGGAGGTAAGCTGTGGGCACTACCATCTCTGACTGTCCCCCTCCCCCAATAAAACTCTTTCATAGTTAGGGTGATTACCCTAATGGTCTGACATAGGAAGAGACTGGGCCCCCTGGGATGAACCCAGAGCCACAGCAGAGCCTGGCAAGCTACCCATGGTGCATTCGATATGCCAAAAACAGGAACAATAATGGACCTCATTCCCAACGAATGGAGATGTTACTGGTGCCCGCACAAGCAAATCGATGAACAATGGGAAGACAAGTGATATGTGATACAAAATAATAAGATTATATAATTTTTTAAAATAAACTTAGTTGTGTGTGTGTGTGTTTTGGGACCATATGTGCCTATCTCAGGACTTGCTTCTGGCATAGGGATCACTCTTAATGTAGTGCTCAGCAGATCATATGGGATAAAACCAGATTGGCATGTGCTAGGCAGTCTCCTAACCACTTTACTGTCTCGCTGGTCCCATTTCATATTTAATTTTTTCTTAAATAATTTTTCAGTAGAAGTAATGCCATGATTGGTCCTTCTGTAGAATTGATTTTGTTATTTATTTTCTTTGTCACTGCATCTTTGCTACAATAGGCATTCGGAGTTGATGTCACAATTATGTTTATGAAAAGTATATAAATTGAATTCATTCAAATGAAACTCTATGTAAATATTATCACATTAGGTTGGACACCACTGCATGAAGCTTGCAACAGTGGATATTACACTGTTGCTAAGATACTTATAGCAGCTGGAGCAGATGTTAACACCCAAGGATTAGATGATGACACTCCCCTTCATGATTCTGCAGGTAGTGGACACAAAGATGTAAGTATATAGAAAACGCCTATAATATGCACTATCAAAATATAAAATCAAGACAGAATATTGTACTTCTTAGTCCATATGAACTGGTGTTTTATTAATGCTGGATCATCTATGTTTTTTTCTTTTTGGGTCACACCCGGGCGATGCTCAGGGGTTACTTCTAGCTCTGCACTCAGGAATTACTCCTGGCAGTGCTCAGGGGACCATATGGGATGCCAGGGATCGAACCCAGGTGGGCCGTGTGCAAGGCAAGCGTTTGTCCTACCCCATGTGCTATTGCTCCAACCCCTATATTTTTCTTTTTCAGGCTTCAGTTGCTGATTTCCTGTCAAAATTATTGTTAGCTTTACCTCTTACAAAATCTAATTTGCTATTTGAATATACAAGTGAAAAAGGTAGTTTTATTTTTTATAGTTAGGTACTGTGATTAGAGTTAGTGCTGACGATATGACGTACGCGTACTGCAGCCTATCACCACCAAAGTGCCCAGTACCCTCAGTCTACATACTTGCTTGTGTCACTTCTATTCCATCTCTTCGTTTATGCCTGCCTTTCTCCCAGTTTAGAACTCTTGAGTTTGAAAATCCAAGGATTAGGTTTTGTCATTGTTTGGTACTATTTCCAGTAGGATTTTTATATCATTTTTTAATCAGAGACCTAGATAGGATGTTCGAGACAGATTTTCTGACAGTAAAAATTTTGAAGTGTGATGCTTCCTAACTAGGGGGTGTATTATACCAGCTGAGCTCACGGCTCCACTCCTATAATGCTCTGCAACTATACACAGTGCTGGAGGTCAACCATTGGTCACTTGATGCAAGGCAAATGCCAAACTTCCCCACTGTACTGTCTCCAGCCCGCTTCCTAACTTGTAATGGGCATTATATTTTAGTTAAGAAAATGGTATTTGGAATAAAGAGATAGGAGATTCCTGAGTGCAGAGCCAGGAGAAAACCCCTGAGCATTGCCAGGTGTGACTCATAAAAAAGCAAAAAAAAAACCAAAACAAAAAAAAAAAAAAAAAGGCTCTATTTGTTACTATTGCAAAAAGTGTGTGTGTGTCTGTGTGTGTCTGTGTGTGTGTGTGTGTGTGTGTGTGTGTGTGTGTGTGCCCAACATGACATTGAGGGAAAGAGTATTTGGGGATGGTTGGATAAAGCTAGATGCCAAGATAATAATAGAAGCACAATTTAGACAGTATCCAGTGTATGTTACAGAACAAAGTCTTGGGGTGCTATTGGAGATGACCTCTAAGCACAGTAAGTTCATATAAAGTGTATTTAAAGTGGTCTATACTTTTACCCCACTTTTGGGCCACACTTGGCTTTTATCAGGGCTTCCTCCCAGCTCAGTACTCAAGGGGTCCCTCCCAGCATGAATAGAAAGAATGCATGGGGTGGTGGGAATCAAACCTCAAATGGTGAGACATTGGATCATGAAGAGAATCCTAGTAATGAACTTTGGTCTTTGAAGATCATTTCATAGAACTAATGTTAGCATAATTTTAGGTAAGAATGAAGGGCAATTAAAAAAACAAGGTTTCAGGGTGAAAATCTTTTCAGAAGCTTGTATAAGCTGTGAGATTTAGCGATAGCATAGGGATTTTAAGTCTTACAGTTCCTTATTTTATCTTTATTTAATATATCAATATTTTAAAGTGAAAGTGGTGAACTAGTAAGATTGGCTTTTGGAAGTCAACCTCTCAAAAAAAGTTTCATAGTATAGAAAGGAAGGCTCTTATACTCCTTGATAGTATATAGATAAAACAAAAAACCCAAAAGTGATGACTAACCTCACAGATCCTTGTTTTATCAGGCAGAAGCTTACGTAATTGGGGTGGGGTGAGGTGGAGGAGAGGGCTTCTTTAAGAAATAGTTCAGTCGATGATACAAAATTAGAGGGTTTTGTAAGGGACCCAATCAAAGTGCGGAGCTTTGAAGCTGAAGTTCCAGTGTTCATGATCAGCAAGCAGTTTTAAGTGCTTGGGAGATGGGGGGGAAGAGAGTAAGTGATGGGGTAATAGAGCAAGAGCTTAGCCAGACCTCGAATGTGACCCTTCCTGCATGCATGCACTTTTTACAGCCTACAGGTGTGCTGTAGGTGGTCCCAGCTCAGCTGGCCTAGGCACCCATTTGGCCATTTCTAGCGCCTTTGAGGCATTGCTAAGCTTAACATTGCTGAGTGACCCCTGGGCTTCCAAGCACATCTTGGAAGAGCCCCCAAGACCACAAAATAAGATCAAGAGCAGTAATAGTGATTAACCTCCAACAGAAACAATACTGTTGAGATTCCATCGAGACTACATATTTCAGGAGGTTAGAGAGGTCTTAATATTGATGCTTCTTGAACTGAGAATTACTCCAAGTAATGAGATTTACTTCTAGAATTGCCCAGCTGAATTTGGGGCTAGAAGAACCATATCTGGTGGTAGGCGGCGGCTACTACTTCTGGCTTTTTGTTAAGGATTGCTGCGTGGCAGTGCTTGGGGGACCATTGCAGTGCCAGAAAGTGAACCTGGGCCTCCTGTTGGCAAACCATGTGCTTGTCTCATTGAGCTAGCTATCTGGCTCCCACCCTCCATCCAGACAGGCTGAAGTAAAATATTTTGTTTAAAGAAATCCACTTACAGGAACATGAGAAGAGATGAGAGAGAAGATGTTCAGGAGAGTGCAGGCTTCTCTACGTGACTAAAGATCTTCCCCCACCCCAACACACACACAATTTTTAAGTTGGACATTTCACCAGGTGGAGAAGAAGGAAGGCAATGAAACTTGAAGACAGTAACCATTTCATATAGAAACTGCAGGATGGGGGCTGGAGGCGATAGCACAGCCGGGTAGGGTGTTTGCCTTGCACGCGGCCGACCCAGGTTCAATCCCTGGCATCCCATATGGTCTCCTCGAGCACCACCAGGAGTAATTCCTGAGCAAAGAGGCAGGAATAACCCCTGAGTGTCGCTTGTGGTGGACCCCCCCAAGGGGAAAAACAAAGAAACTGCAGGATGGGAAGATAAGGTGGAGCTCACAGTGTGTATTTTCAGTAGACTGACAAATTTTGTAACTTACAATTCTCCTACTGTCTGATGTTACAGATAGTGAAACTGTTGCTTCGTCACGGTGGAGATCCATTTCAAGCTAATAAAAATGGGGAGCGCCCGGTGGATCTAGCAGGAACGCAAGAGTTGAAGTTGCTGCTGAAAAGAGAGGTGCCTTTATCTGACGATGATGAAAGCTACACAGGTTTGTTTCAGATCATGTCAATTAAAACTCACTGGTAGGTTTTTGTAGTACATAGCATTTCTGTGTAAACATAAAATTAGAATCATCCTGCCTGGTACTGAGACTGTGGATTTATTAACCATAGGTGTTTGCTGTGTGTACTCCAATGTGTACACCGTTTCATTGGAATTAAAATGCTTATGTCCAGTTTCTGTGGTTTTCCCCCTTCACAGAGTCCTGAATGTGCATTGAAGTCTCAGCAGAACCTTTCTTCATTTGTAGCTACCACCACTGCTATACTGCCCTCATTTTAGTCCTTTATCGATTACAAAGCCACTAACCAGTTTTTATCTATTCTGGAATTGAGTCATTTTTGTATTTATATTTTTGAATTTTGATCATTATTATGAGGCAAAGGCATAGTTTTAAAAACATGATTTTAAAGGGTTTTAAAGAAGATTCGGAAAAATTTTGCACACTGAAACAAAACTTTTCTTGTATTGTGGGAAATCTTGTAGATGGATTGTAAGTATTCAGTATATTTTAGTAAAAATATCAATGGAAAAGAAATATAATAGGTCTCATAACTGGCCATATCCTTAGAAACCTAAAAATTCCTCCAGAGTTAAGTAGTTTTTATTAATCTGTATGTAAGGAAATACTTTACCTATTTTATCACCGCCTTTGTCAGAAAGCAATCTTTTTCTGTTTTGTTTTGTCTTGTTTGCTTTTTGGGTCAGACCCGGCAGTGTCCAGAGGTTTCTCCTGACTCTGCACTCAGGAGCGACCCTTGGCAGTGCTCTGGCAGTGCTCAAGTGGACCATATAGGATGCTGGGGATTGAACCTGGGTCGGTGGCTGCAAGGCAAATGCCCTGCCCACTGGACTATCGTTCTGGCTCCAACAGTCTTACTTTTTTTTTTTTTTTTTTTTTTTGCTTTTTTGGGTCACACCCGGCGATGCTCATGGGTTACTCCTGGCTCTGCACTCAGGAATTAGTCCTGGCGATGCTCGGGGACCATATGGGATGCCGGGGATCGAACCCGGGCCGCGGCAGAGGCCGGCCACGTGCAGAGCAAACGCCCTACCCGCTGGACTATCCCTCTGGACCCCAACAGTCTTACTTTTAAGTCTTACTTTAAAGTGGAAGCTACCCAATACTTCTGTATAGAAATTAAAAACAAAGTATTAATTTTAGAATTTAAATGCTAATTTAAACAAATTTGGGGGAGGGAGATAAAAAGTATAGTAAACTTGTACATTAAATAGGAAAGGTTTTTTTTTTTTTTCTTTTTGGGTCACACCCGGCGATGCTCCAGGGGTTACTCCTGGCTCTGCACTCAGGAATTACTCCTGGCGGTGCTGGGGATCATATGGGATGCGGGGGGATCGAACCCGGCCGGCATGGGCCGGCATGGCGGCAGCGTAAGGCAACGCCCTACCCGCTGGGCTCTCGCTCCGGCCCCCAAATAGGAAAGTATTATATGATAAGTATTTTTACGTGATAATTGGGGGAAAAAAAAGCAGTTGAAGAAATTTTGGGAAGACCGGGAAGAGAGTTCAAAGGCTGTTCAAAGCCCAAAGCTGTGTGGGCTCCCTTGGTTCACTCGCTGGCCCTCCATGCTCCCAGTGCATTGCTGTGAGTAATCCCTGGGCACCTTGGCACCATTGCATATGAACTAGAAACCAAAGGGAAAAGAATGCTTTGAATTAAAAGCATGAATTACAGTACTAACATATAGCATAGAATAATGAATAATCACAGCAAGGAAAGTTGCACAATGAAAATTCACTGATTATAAATGGCATGATACAAACTAAAGAAAAAATCTATTGTCTTCTTAAATTCCATGGAATACTATCAAGATTTATAAAGAAAAACTTGTTAGAAACAAGAATATAAGAGGTAAGGTGCCTGGTATATGACCGACCCTGGTTCATTTTTCCATCTCCAGCTCTTCAGAATACTCCAAGCATCACTGAATATGGCCCAAAAACTGGAGAAAAAGAGGAGGAAACCTGAAGGAAGGGAGGTCAGGAGGAAGGAGGATAGGAAGCAGGCAGAAATAGCATTAGTTGACAACCTTAATACTTTTCTTTGTGTTAACACATTGTCATGCTAAGAAAATTAAAAATTTTGAACATTGTACACATAATACAAAGCCATGGCCAAATAAGTGCTATAAAAATTCATGCCTGTCATCATTAAGACTTAACAAAGAATTGAAATTAATGAAATTAGTAACGGAGGAAATTGGAAGGGCGAACAGATCTGAAAAGAGTCATGATAATGAAGAGCAAAGTTTATTGAAACAGAAAACAAAATAGATTTGAATATGATTCTGTTGTTGTTACTGTGAAAGATAACCTCAAGGGCCTCTGGCCTTACAAAATAAGAGTTAAATTGAGTTGCTTCTTTGACAGAATTGGAGTACCAGGGATGTAGCGCAATAGTAGAGTACTTGGCTTGATGATGTGTAAGACCCTAAATTTAATGTCTGGCATCAGAAAAGAAAAATTAATTGGGGTCCAGAGAGAGAGAGTACAGAGGTAAAGGTATTTGCCTTGCACACGGCCTACTTTGGCACAACATCCTCCCTCCCTCCTCACCCCGTCCCTCCCCTAGCATAGCAGTTGTAATCCCTGAGCACCACTGGCTCATCCAAAAACCTTTCCCCATCTTCCTGGAAAAAGTTGAAAGCAAAATTAAATATACAGATCAGTTAATAACCTATTAAGAAAAAATTAGTGGATGTTGGTAAACATCAGTGAGTAAGAAATTAGAGCCAGAAAAGGGTCTGGAGCGATAGCACAGCGGGGAGGTCATTTGCTTTGCGCAGTCAACCCCAGTTCAATCCCGGCATCCCATATGGTCCCCTGTGCACCACCAGGAGTAATTCCTGAGCAAAGAGCCAGAAATAACCCCTGAGTGTCGCCGGGTGTGACCCAAAAAGGAAAAAAAAAAGAAAAAAAGAAATTAGAGCCAGAAAAGTATAAAAAAGGCATTTGCGGTCTTCAAATGCTCAAAAGATCTCTTTTTTGGGGTGGGGGGTCATCCCGGTGTTGCTCAGGGGGTTACTCCTAGCTCTGCACTTGAGAGTTACTCCTGGCACTGCTCGGGACCATATGGGATGCTGGGGATCGAACCTGGGTCAGCTGCGTGCAGCGCAAAATGCCCTACCCACTGTGCTATCACTCCGGCCCTCACCAAAAGATCTTACCAAGAAATAACATTTGAAAAAGAGTCTCTAGTATGGCATAGTACAGATATGCTTGATAAAACTTCCCTTTTGTGGGCCTGGAGAGATAGTCCAGTGGTAAAGGAGCTTGCCTTGCCTGTGACCAATCCCAGGTTGATCCTTGGCTCCCTGTGATACTCAGACATCACCAGGTGTAGTTTTTGGAGGCCCTGTGGTAATCCGCAGCACCACAGGACCTTAGCGCAGACCGCTGACCAAGTTGACTGAGAATCACTGGGAAGGGCCACTGGCATTGCTTTGGAAATCTCAGAAATCAAATCCCCTATAAAATTGGTAAAATTTGTTTTTTAATAATGATCAAATATTGGGCCAAAGGAGATAGCCCTATGGGCAGAGTGTATGATTTGATGGAAGAAGCCTGTGTTCAATCCCCAGCACTGCATGGTCCATTTCCCCAGCATTGCCAGGTGGGCACCCCCGCCCCATTATATATAATCAAACGCTGATGAGTTGTAGATAACACTGTTGACAGTGCTTTTGGGAAAGGAAATTGTTGGGCTGTGTAAAGCTCATAAGAATGGAACCAGAAATGCTGATAAGTGTATTTATAAAGCAAGCATGTTGTATCTTGTGCAGCCATTAAAATGGTGTTGGTAAAGTGTCTTCCATATACTGTGTATGTTTTAATATAAGGTGAACTACATTTCCCTCTTGAGTATAAAAAAGGTTTGTAGTGTACTTGAATAAACATACTATATCATTTAAACATGTTAAAAGATACATACTTAACTATCCACATTGGAAATCATAGGTATCAATTTAGAAATGCTATTCTTACAGTTTTTTTAGGCAGCTTAATCACAGTGATGCTAACATTCATGGTATAGATGTACAAAGTTACTGTACATACTCCCTCTGCTAACGTGCCCAAGACCCTCCACCACTGTTCTTAGGGCACCTCTACTCTGCTAGATATATCTAGTTTACTATATTCTCCCCTATGAGAAATATTTTTACTGTCTTATAAAAGTCGTTTAAAACTGTGTACATGTATTTCAGTGTTTTCATTAACACCAGAATGTCTTCAGCCACCTAAGTTTCCTGTCCTGCATTCCATCCATAATCTTCATATATGCAGTACTTTAGAGATTGTCTCAAATTAAAATGAGCTATTTACTACTTGTGTTCTTTATAACATATTACTGTTTTTTGTTTATTTGGGCTTGTGGGCTACACCTAGCGGTGTTCAGAAGCTACTCCCAGAAGTGCCTTAGGCACCATGTCATACAGGGGCTCAAACTGGCTCTCTGCATGCTATTGTAAAACGCGTGTGTTCATCCCACCAGGCCATCTCTCTGGCATTTATTATTAATATTCTAAAACTTCAGTATTTCAGGGCTGGAGTAATAAAACAGTAGGGTGTTTGCCTTTTAAGCAACCAACCCATTTTCAATCCCTAGCACCACATACAGTCTCCCTATCCCTGCCAGAAGTATCATTGTACACAGAGCCAGGAGTAGGTTCTGAGCATCACTAGGTGAGGCCAAAACATTAGCAACACTCCCAATATTTTATTATGAAAATGAACATCCAGCAGAGTTCCAAAGAATTTTACACCCTATACTACCCAAAGTGATAGAAATTCCTTATGCCCCTTCATAATCACTTCCTGTTCCTATCTGTATACTAAATATCTAAATGATGCAGTTTATACCTTTAATGATATAATGGTAAAGATTATTATGCGAAATATCACTAATGGCTGCTAAATCTAGGAGGAACTTTTGATGAGCAGTATATTCATGTGACCTAAGCTCTACAAGAGAAAAAAAATCCCCATATGTGGCAGAGAAATCCAGCAATACTTGGGTGCTCCTAATTACTACTAAAAGAGAGATGTCATATATTTCCAGATCGCCCCTTAAAAGATATGACTATATTTGTAGCATTCTGAGAATGCATAACATTGACAAATGTTATACTTTAAAAAGAACCCGTACCTCCCCAAAATGCCATGAAAGTTTTTTGGGGATAGGGGGTCATCCCAGTAGAGCTCAGGGCTTACTCTGGCTCTGGAATTACTCCTGGTGGTGCTCAGGGAACCATATGGGATGCCGGAGATCGAACTCCGGGTTGGCTGCAGGCAAGGCAAATGCCCTACACACTGTACTATCTCTCTGGCCCCACCATGAAAGATTTTAAAATGTCAATATCAAGAAAAACCAATGAAGGGGCCGGGGCGATAGCCCAGCGGGTCGGCGGGTTGCCTTACCCCGGCCGGCTTGTGCCGGCCCGGGTTCGATTCCCCGGCATCCCATATGGTCCCCCGAGCACCGCCAGGAGTAATTCCTGAGTGCAGAGCCAGGAGAAGCCCCTGAGCATTGCCGGGTGTGACCCAAAAAAAAAAAAAAGAAAAAGAAAAACCAATGAAGGTAGTGAGAAATGTTTTAGACTATCTGAAAAGATAATTACATCTATTACCTGCTCTTAGAGTTGGTCCAGTACTAGAGGGAAAATGATTTTAAAGGATTAGGCCATTTTAATAAGGAATATAGGCGATGCATTAGCATATCAGTATAAATGAGTTGTGTTGAGTACTGTAAACACTCAGTACTCAACAAAAATGAGTTGTGTTGAGTAAATGAGTACTGTGATGTTGAGAATAGGTTGGAAGAAATCCTGACCAGAGTGCAGACAGGAACCGAGACTGGAGAAACAGTTCAGAGCACTGAGTCCATGCTGCTGCCAAAGGTCTGCATTCCACCCCCAGTACCACAGGGTCTCTCGAGCACTGCTGGAATCACTGCCCTTCCACCACAGAAAGGGAGTAGCCCCTGAACAGAGCTATGGCCCCCGAACCAAAACTACCACAAAAACAGATGTGAGGGGGCCAGACCGATAGTGCAGTGAGCAGGGCGGCTTGGCCAGTGCACGGAAGACCCTACGTTGGATCTCCGGCATCCCATATGGTCCCCCAAACACTGCCAGGAGTAATTCCTGAGTGCAGAGCCAGGAGTAACCCCTGGGTATAGCGGGTGTGACCCAAAGCAAAAGAAAAAAAAAAGGTAAAAGCATTAACGGTAGGCAAAGAATATATAATGCTTAGTGTTTTTAATGACTTTTCTAACAAATTGGAAATTATTCTTTATTAAATTCAAAAATGTAACAAAATTTTATTTGGCTATTAAAGAAACCTAAAAATGGTTACTAAGGGGCTGGAGCGATAGTCAAGCGGGTAGGGTGTTTGCCCTGCACATGGCCGCCCATGCTGGCCCAGGTTCGATCCCGGTATCCCATAGGGTCCCCCGAGCACCACCAGGACCAATTGCTGAGTGCAGAGCCAGGAGTAACCCCTGAGCATTGCTGGATGTGACCCAAAAAGCAAAAAAAAAAATTGATTTCTAGTGCACAGGTTATATATAACCTTAGAGTATTTTCTTTTTTTTTTTTTTTTTAATTTAATTTTATTATTTTCCCCCAAATATTATTACACCATTTTAGACATACAATTGAAAGATGCTCATGTAGAGTTTTGGATCTACAGTGTTCCAACACCCATCCCTCCACCCAAACCCATCTACCATCACCAATGTCCCCACCTCCCTCCCCCCTCCCGCACCTCAACTACTTGGCAGATTCTGTATGTCATTTCTTTCGTCTTTATATCTCCTTCCCGATAAACTTTCCTGCTCTTCGTGGAATACAGTGCATTAAAAGACATTACTGTTTCACTATTTTTAGTGGACCCGCGTGGCCGCTGCGGCCGCGCGATCTGCATCGAACTGGTCTTGCTCTGTTGATCTGAGGTCGTGAGGCATTTTCTCAAGCGTCTGGACAGCGAAGATGGTGGCTAGTGTGATGGGCGAGTTTCATCCGGCTGCTTCGGGACCCCCAGAGGCGATGGGCCCAACACCCAAAACCCATCTGCCCTCCTCGGGGATCCCATCGTCAGCTGGGCTCGGCGCGAGCGGCTCCAGTCTCCCCAGCAGCTTGCGCAGCTCTGCATACTGGTTCCCGGGCGGCTCCTGGGCGGGTCCACCAGGCTTCGACAAAAATGGAGGGGGAGTGGCTTAACCTGACTCCATCTGGCGGAATTCCCAGTGATTCCCGCTTCTGGGGGCCGCCTACCTGGGCTCGAACTGGTTTTGCTCTGTTGATCTGGTCGTGGGTCAGTTTCTTAGCGTCCGGACAGCGAAGATGGTGGCTAGTGTGATGGGGCGGGAGTTTCATCCGGCTGCTTCTGGGACCCCAGAGGCGATGGGCCCAACACCCAAAACCCATCTGCCCTCCTGGGGATCCCATCGTCCAGCTGGGCTCGGCGCGAGCCGGCTCCAGTCTCCCCCAACCGCTTGCGGCTCTGCATACTGGTTCCCGGGGCGGCTCCTGGGCAGGGTCCACCAGACACCACAAAATGGAGGGGAGTGGCTTAACCCTGACTCCATCTGGCGAATTCCCAGTGATTCCGCTTCTGGGGCCGCCTACCTGGGCTCGAACTGGTCTTGCTCTGTTGATCTGGTTTGTGGGTCAGTTTCTCAGGCGTCCGGACAGCGAAGATGGTGGCTAGTGTGATGGGCGGAGTTTCATCCGGCTGCTCCGGGACCCCCCAGAGCGATGGGCCAACACCCAAAACCCATCTGCCCTCCTGGGGATCCCATCGTCAGCTGGGCTCGGCGCGAGCCCGGCTCCAGTCTCCCCAGCCGCTGCGCAGCTCAGCATACTGGTTCCCGGGCGGCTCCTGGCGGGTCCACCAGACTTCGACAAAATGGAGGGGGGGTGGCTTAACCCTGCTCCATCTGGCGAATTCCCAGTGATTCCCGCTTCTGGGAGCCGCCTACCTGGGCTCGAACTGGTCTTGCTCTGTTGATCTGGTGCGTGGGTCAGTTTCTCAGCGATCGGACAGCGAGATGGTGGCTAGTGTGATGGGCGGGTTTCATCCGGCTGCTTCTGGGACCCCCAGAGGCGTGGGCCAACACCCAAAACCCATCTGCCCTCCTCGGGATCCCATCGTCCAGCTGGGCTCGTGCTGAGCTGGGCTCCAGTCTCCCCAGCAGCTTGCGCAGCTCTGCATACTCA